>JAPDER010000153.1:0-12758 GCA_027569225.1 Aspergillus panamensis | reverse complement strand
ACAAGCTTGACTTTCTTAAGGCCTATTCTACAGCTCATCTAGAGGTCTTCAGGCCTGAAAATATTCAAAATGGCTTTGCAGCAGCTGGAATATTTCCTCTAGATGCTAATCAAGTGCTTGAAAAGCTGAATATTCAGTTAAAAACACCTACACCACCAGGAAGCCGATCAACCAACTCATCATGGCTAGCAACACCTCATAATCTGCATCAATTAGGAAAGCAGGCTTCTACTGTTAAGAAGCTTTTAAAGAAAGGCTCTTTAAGCCCTTCAAGCCCTTCAAAACATGCACTTGAGCAGCTTATAAAGGGCTGTGAGATGGCTATGCACAGTGCAGTTTTTTTAGCACAAGAAAACTCTGCTCTGCGCCTAGCTAATGAGAAAGAGAGGCAAAAGAGGCGTCATTCAAGACGCCAGATGACTCCTAATCAAGGACTTTCTATACAAGAAGCCCGGGATCTAATAAGGCAGAGGAATGAGCAAGGGAATGATGAAGGTAGCCTATCTATAGTATCTAGTACAGCACCTTTAAAGGCGCCAAGACGTGCTCCACCAACATGTTCTAATTGCCATATTCAGGGCCACATTAGAACTAGCTGTCCTACACGTGTAAATAATTAAATTTTAATGAAAAATGCGTGTTTTGGTTGCTTTGAATACCTTCAAGTTTTCGACCGTGGCCGAATTCGACACGGGTGCGCCGGCCGGTTGGGTGCGCCGGCCGCTTGTGGATTACGTTAGCTTGAAGACGACGTGAAAGGTATAAATAGAACCAGGGCCTCCCTCGTAAGTGCGACAGAGCAGAAGTTCTTCGTCGTCGATCTGTCAAGCAGAAACTTCACAATATGCATGTGTTGTCACTTGTGTATGTTTATATTTGACTAATGATCCGACTCCAGCATGGATTTCAGCCAAAGTCCCATGTCAAATGGTGTCGTACCAAGAACCGTCCAGATCAGCCCGCCAGGTGGAAAAGCTTTGGACGAAGCCGAGCGGATCGTGGCGCCGAATCAACCATCATCTCTGTCTGCATAATTCGCCTTCCACCTTCTGCCGATGGAAACTGGATCGACCGGGATTTGTGGTTGCAGGATCTGCAGACTGGAGATAATACCGACGAAGATTCTGCCATTGCACAGTCTCTTCGAAGAAGGATTGCGGACGACATCCGTTCTACATCTTTGGAGTTTGAGCCATCTTACGGGGGAACCCTCGTCAACCTTTCATTCGAAGAAGCCGGTCTACCTTCCCTTTTTGCCGCTCTTGAAAAAGAAGGCATAACGCCCGGCTATATACCCTACTCTCCGGACAACGGCATGGCGACCTTCACCGCTTCAACCTGATTCTGTTTTGAACGCACTGCACGATATCGCACAATATAACAATCGTTGATAACATGCAATCTGGGCTTGGGGCAGCTTAACGCCAAGACGTTAGCCGACCTAGGAGAGCAATGTGCTAAATTCTGTTACATCGTACTTCGTCACTTGGGTTTTGCATATGATCTCTCTTTCGTGGGGTTTATCCTGTTTCTTACTAGTGGCTGGCGGCAACTTGCCGCGGAGCAAGAATGGCAGTCCAATTATTCTCAGTTTATTGTGCATCAAACAAGGGTGAAGAGGCCAGATAATACTGTACGTGGTAAGCTGCAAGAGCTGATAGGGATCGTGTGCACCACAAAACATCCATCAAGCGCGCTATCTATGCATCTCAAAGGGCAGCGGTTTCATACCTGGTCCATCGCAACGAGACTCGCCGGGTTTTATGATTCCTAGGTCTTTTACCATCTGAGAGTATGCTGCCCCGGTCCGAACCAAGCAACAGGCTGCAAACGGGGCTACAGCTAAGTCACATCCTCTCTCTCTGATCAAGAACCGGCCGTCAACGGATCCCGGAAATAAGCATAGCAGCCAGGCTTAAACTCGCGACGTTCAACGTGCACTCAATAATATTTACTCAAATTGCAGTCTAATGGTGTATTTATTGCTGCTGTCCGGACGTCATGCCCCATCGTCGAAGCACAGACAATCTCCAAAATCCGATTGTCCAATCGATCTGGTGCGTTGACACAACACGCAATTGGACAAATACATTGACCGATGCACATGGCGCAGCATAGCTGCGCTGAGTATCATTAACACTGTTGATGGAGAGGGAACAAAGTCTTAAGAATCATTCACAACTATATATTCACGCCCTGAGAATGTTCTTTGAAAAAAAAAAAGCTTAGACGAGCTTTGGTTTTCGACTTTCACCGCTCTACACTGGAACCTCGACCGACTTTGGAGCGGTCACGGGCCCCAAAAAGACAATTACGTCAACGAGAGATAGACGATGAAAAATGGCTTTGTGCATCATAAAGCAATGTGCTTGTTTTATTGTAAAACCCGTCTCCTGTGAAGATGATGAGACATCCAAACCAAAGTCCTCTTCCCCCGCAGCTCCTGCTGGTCATCTGATAGTTGTATTTCAGACAGCCGGATCGGGTCCAAAATCACGTTCATCGATATCAAGAAATCCTTGATTTCCCACTTTTTCTCCACCGCTAGCCGATAACAGCGGAACGCGATATCCAGCAAATTACAAAGCTTAGGTACTCGGATAATTGATAGACAGCGACCCTCTGATTATGGGTGAGGAGCATGAACTTGTGCGTAGTGACGGACGTCAAGCTTGTAGGTGACGAGAATAATATAACTAAAGGGATGGATCTGTTCCTCGGATGTCTAGTGTGTAATGAAGTACGGAGTAAGTTAATCTATGATCAATAGAATATGCAGATTGTGTTGAAGCACATATAGACATGGTATATTGCAAGGAACAAAGCATGTCATCTATCGAATGGCAAGGATATATGGCATACTGTGGCCAAAACTGGCGTCTTTTTGGTAGAGGAAGTCCTTGCTACTACTGACGGTTGGAGCGAATAGCTCCAGAACGTTATAGATGCCGCGATATGTGGTCTGATGATCTGATCCACCCTAGCTGACATGTGAGGCAAACCAGGCTCAAAGCAGGGCAGGGCTCTCAATTCGAATATGTGCCTGCTTCAGCCATATCCAATATGACCTTTCCCCGAGACAAGGCAGCGATTTCCCGTCTCCCAGTGTTCCGGAAGCTTTCACTATGCCGGCCTTGCCCGCCACTTCAAAGTGGACACGGCGCCACTCCGATGTTCCTACCAAGCCTTCACTGGAATTGTTTGGATCGTCGGGGAGGGGAGGGAAGTCGAAGTCTAAGTTCAGCGGAAAGTACCAACTGTTGAGAGTCACAAACGGTCTGGTGAAGAAAGTCGATTGAAATGTGAGGTCAAGAAATGGCTCGCCACCGCGGTAGGGTGACACTGTGATTCGACTGTATGGAAAACTGCCGGACTGCGCTGGTGTGAATTCAAAGACGGCACACTAAGCCAACCGAAGTATTAGAGTCGAGGAACACGAGAGAAGGAGAATCAGGCTCACTTACTGCCTTGGGCACATTCCAATTTTTGCGGCCTGTCTCAAAATGAGCTCGTCAGCCTTGGCCGCAGTATCATGTTACATCGCAGGTTCTGTGGGTTCCGTTCGGCCACCAGATCACATCACGGGGGGACTTACCACTGTGCACAGCAAACGGCTTCGATACGTACGCCCTCGTAGAGCGATAGGCCTGTTTCCCATTGCCTGGATGCCGGAATGCCCCTGGAATCCAAAGCAGCTCATCATACATTCCTTGACCGTGGTCAGCAGCTGCAAAGTCCTCGGGAGAGCTCGACCAACCGATGGGGCTCTCATGATAACGAACGATGACACAAGCCTGCAATCCGCCGGCGTACTCCTGATCGGCAAACGGAGAGCCGTGCTCCAGATCATGGTACGAAGCCACGGGTGGCTGTTGTGCGAATGAGAGGCCAGCAAAGCAAACAAGAACGTCTCCGACTGCCCGGTCCCACAGATTCGCGATATCGGAGAATCGATTCTCTTGCTGCCCTTGTGGGTCTACCGGGTACTCCATGACCAAGGAAAATAGAGCAAGGAATGATGAGACGTTGCAGTGATGGGCAGGGATCGTCTGCTCATTTATCGAAGTAATGCACTGTGGCTCGTCTGAACTTCGGCTACAGGAGAGACATTTGGTATGGGGAGATCTGAGCTTACGCCTTGCAAACGACTAGTTCTATCCCGCTAAGCGCTATCGCTCAATTGCGTGATCGATGGGTCAAGCGCAAGGCTGTTGCACAGTTGCAAGAGGCGCCGGGGACGGTCTCATCACCTGTTTGTGGCCCAACCTGTCAGGGTGTAGCGTGAAGTGACGGCTTTCTGTAGAACCAGCGCTCGTCCAAGTGTTGGTGCTTACGGTATCAATTGCCTGAGAAACAGCCGTTCGGCTTTTTGTCAGATCTCACAACGGCTGGTTGTCGACGTCTGGACATTACTATAAATGTCAATGATGCGGTGCCGGTGTGATACGATGCAATCAGCCATCTAGCAACAACCGCTTCGCCATGGAAACAGGGCTATTTCACACCAATGACTCTGATCTTCTGATCCTAGGTCTCTATGGTGTCTTCCTCGGCTATCAATTGTGCAACAAGACCCGCTCATATCGACCGCGGCATCCAGGTTCGCTAGTAGTCAAGTGCAGGCCGGTCCATAGCTAATGATTTCTGTAGCCCTTTTCTGGCATGTCCTCGCAGGCCTCATTGAGCTGGTGCTCTACTACCGCAACCCGTGGTGTGGTAGAGGGGCGGTAATCGCATGCTGGGTGCACTCCTTTACCTCTCTGGCTTTGGTGAAAGGGCTTCCTAATGGCTATCCCCCGCATACCCGCATGCCGCTCCCAACGCTCCGGGTCGGATTTTGACTCTGCTCACTGATAATTTACAGGACCCGTATACCAGGCTGGCTCCCTCATGAGATCAACGTTGGTAGTGCACGCCTACATCACCCGGACCGCGATGGACTACCACTCCAGCATCATGCCCTTGCACGGTTTTGTGTACACTCGCGCGTTGATCTTTTTGCTGGGAACCATGGGACCTACTCGGAGTTTTGTCAAGAACGTCAACAGCCCGTTTGTCTATGCACAATCCGTCCTGGGGGCGGCTCTGATTTCGGTGAGCCACTGCCGGGGTTTGTGGCCTGTCCCAACGTATCTGGTCTTAGTCCACGGATTGGGTAAGTTGAGTCTACGGGTGCAAGAACGTACCAGTCATGCCGGTATGTCAACGGTTCCCATCCACACAAAAGCCGCTGGATGAAGCTGAAGTGCTGCAGTGAGGCAGGCGTCTCGGAACCCTTGTGGAACCAAGCTCTGCGAGAAATGGGGTTCTGCACCCGTGCAGGGCAGGACTTGGCACCCAGTGCACCTCTGATCGGTTATCTTCCCACGGACACGATTGGAGGCATGTGGAGCAAGTACATCTAAACAAGTGGGGGTCTAGCTCTCGACCGATAACGAATCTATTCGTCAAGAGATGCCGGTGATGGTAGATTGAGCCAGTTCAATACCATCCAGAAGCAAGATTCGAGAGCGGCACATGCTCCATTACTCCACCAGTGGCCGCGGTGGCTAGGCAGGACATGGTACATAGAGTGAGGAGGTTGTTTGTATGTCATTGGGCGGGAAATGAGAGGCCGTACGCTGAATTGACTATCTTACTCACGAAAGACCTACCCCCCTAGAACAGGTTCAGACCGTAAAAGATTACATGGCTCGTCTCAAAGCTTGTAGACAGTGTCAGTGTAGGAATGAGTTGCAAAGTTGCCGGGGGTGCCCGCTGTCTCCGACAATTGCATTGGTGCGGTAAGCCGATACAACAGTAGAGGAGAGAAGGGGCATGGTCAATCAATACTGGGCGTCCTGGCTTCTACAGAGTGTCTGTCCACCGATTAAGAATTAGCCCCTCGAACATTGTCATTGACCAGGATAGGTTGAACAGCCGGTGCTGAACTGGCCCCTCCAAGAGTCCGTGTTGAACTGAACAGCATGGGAGCTAAAGATGATCAAATGTTCGGGGGTCGCTGGGCGAAATTGATCAACCGTGCAACACGATCGACCGACGTGTTGAACTGATCGGTTGCTGAGCAGCAGTTGAACAGAAGGATACAATCAGAGGAGGTTGATCAAAAGTGCTGCTTCATTTGACGACCACGGCATGGCCTGGAATGCACTGGCGCAGTATAGTGCGGCGCTAGTAAGTCTCGACCCATGGGACAGATTGAATGCTAGTAGAGTGGTCTGGGAGTTGAAAGGAAAAAATAATGGGTTGAACAGCATAGCCAGCGAGCACACCGGGGGGGTAGAGCAACACGTTCAGCAGATGGAGCTGATCAAGGCCAACGCCCAGGCAAGGAATGATTTGGGATGCAACAACCTACGGCACGAGAAGATGAACGCAGCGGGAAATGAGGAGGCTGGAAGTCCCCACTCGGGACGATGAGTGGGGCTTGCAGGTGGTCGAGCGGGAGATTGGAGCACGTGACGCCGTCGAGGTGGGATACTTAAAGCCTCAAAGATCCCGGCCAAATTCTGAAGGGCAGGAGAGTTCCTTTCCTCGCTCGGCTGTCGCCTTCTTCATCCTTGCCCGAAGCCTTGCGGAGACCTCTGCCCTAAGAGATGCACTGTAAACGTTTCCGATCCACTTCGCGATCTGCCATGCGGACACTCACTGACGAATCTCCCTTGTTGGCAAGCGCAAGATCTGAGCCTAGTGAAATGTCTAGCCTTGGTTGACCGAGAGATCCCCCACTGCCATCACATCACACGATTAGCATGCCACATCGACATATATAGCGCGGACTATCAATGCAGACACCAATGTCGGAAAGTGTTGCCCTGTGGCCACAACTGCAAACGGCAGTGTCTGTCGTGCATGAATTCCACCGCCGAGGAACCAAAGTTTGACCATGGCAAATGCACTCAGAAATGCGGACGCCTATATACCACGTGCGCGCATGCTTGTAATGCTGAATGTCATGGGGATACTCCATGTCCGCCATGCACGTCGCCTTGCGATGTCCGGTGCGGCCATTCCAGGTGTCCGTGCAAATGCTCTGAACCATGTGCTCCATGCGCGGTTTCGGAGTGCCTGTCTTCATGCCCGCATAGCTCATGCTCGATGCCCTGCGATCATATTCCATGCTCTCTGCGCTGTGGGAAAGTTCTCTCGTGTGGCCACCAGTGCCCATCTGTATGTGGGGAACCGTGCCCTCCAAGTGACTTTTGCCAGACTTGCGCATCAGACAGCATGAAAGAGACCACGGTGGGCTTTATCATGGGAGAGCAGTACGGCGAAGTCGATTTGGCCGCGAACCCTTGCATCTTCCCTCCGTGTGGGCATTTTTTGACTCTCGAAAGCATGGATGCGCAGATGGATATCAAGAAGCACTATATCTTGGACGAAAATGGGCGACCCATTTCGATTGCTTCCCCTTCACAGCCGTTCTCAATTGACGATATACGCACATGTGCAATCTGTCGGGGTTCATTGCGCCAGGTGGCCCGTTACGGAAGACTGGGGAGACGAGCATTGTTGGATGAGGCAACGAAGAAGTTCACACTGTATTTGAACCAGGCTTTGATCTTGTCGGCCTTGCAATATTTTATTGCGAACTCCACGGTACGGTTCTCCCCCCTAGAAGAAGCCCATACTAGGGGATGTCGCTCACCCTCTCTGTCGCTCTTGGTAAAGGAATTTAATGAGTACACTATGAGAGGACCGCGATACTCGAGCAAAAGAGGAAATATTTGCATCTGAACCCAGGCAATTTTCAATGAGGCAGACGACCTCAGCCGGGAGTTTTGTGAAGCCCAGACACATCATTCAGCGGGCGACCGGATACCGTAAGTTGAAGCCACCTCAGATGAGGGGGAAGTGGAGCGTTGAGAGAAGTCGCTTCGGCTCGTGCCCACTACTGCGTTTTTCTGCTTCGTGATTATCAAAGGCATCAGTAGAGAGCATTCCTCGAGAATAAAGATGGCCACCTTCACGATTCTTCGCATCCGCAATGGACTTTCTCTTCTGTCAGGTGAGGAAGATGGTTCGCGCTGAAAGCGGCGATAGGTAGCAAAATAAAGGCCGAGTCCGACCCCCCGGCTTAGCGATTGAATGAACTGCTGGTGTTGTTGGGCTTTCATCTCACCCACACCAAGAAGACGGGTAGCTCTAGGCTCCAGCTGTTACAGCACGTGACCTACGGCTTAAAGCAAGAAAGCCATTTGCCGCAAACTTTTGTCGATCGGCTCACAATACAGAGTCTGATACATCGATGAGCTTAGGTTCCCCATCTCGCGCAACTTCTATACCACAGGGGCGGATCTTTGGAGTGCGCTGCTAAGGAGTCGGAGCCTGGTATGCGCTATAGAATCCCCGATTTACGGGGCGAAGGTTGTGCAGAGTTCCTAGATCTGGCACCTCAAGGATCCAAGGGGCGACAGCCAAAAGGAGACAAGAGCGTGTTTTCTAAAGGCCATCAAGCGGACTCCAGCGAGATGAGGTCTATTACCATCTAAAACCTCCTAGTTGTATTATACTTGTTGCCCCCAGGCTTCTCATGCTATGAGCCGGCGAAGTCTTCCATTATAGTCTAAAAATAGGATGATCATTCGAGCTTAGATTCGATATTTTGAGGCTACTAGTTTAGAAACCATGGAAAGATATAACATTGTATCACTGGTAATTGAGTTCTCCCTACTCATAAACCATATCCCCCGCCTATATCCGCAGCTAGCAAGAAAAGCCCTGACGCCGCTTCAGAGAGTTATACATCCTTATATGGCCGCGATGGAGAAACTCCCTTTAGAGATCTTGCCATTGATTACTAGGTTTCTTGAACCGAGTTCCTTCATTAAACTAAGTCAAACGAGTAGGTGGCTGTACCGTTTACTCTCAGAGAAGTTATTCGCTTAACCTTTCCTCGGCGTAAGTGAATTGATATGTTCTACAGTGGTCGCTATGGCTGAGGACTCCTCCAGAGCCTTGAATCCAGCGTCGATGCCCACTCCGGCGAAGGGCAATCACCGGGGCCTTACGAAGCCATCTTGCACCGCTCCGCTACCATCAAGAGGATCGAAACACAAACCCCGCTAGCCAGAGGCGTTGTCGAGAAGAGTGACGATGGGTTCACCTACAGGGAGGGCTTGATAGTGTATCTACGTGGTGGCCGGGTACGCACATTGAAACTGTATTCAACTCCAGTTAAGGAATCCTGGTTCCGGTTCCAGGACCTAAAAAAGGCTCTGGGAGAAGAGCTCGAAAACCCCGGTATTATGCACTACAGCTACACCGTCGTGACAATTCAGGTGATCAGCGTTCTTGTTTTTGTGAGGTTGGAGGCATCTGGGTGGAAAATCGTGCACAGATGTCAAATGGGTCCACGGCGCACTTTGTTCGTCGAAAATACATCCATGACTATTTTCGTCGGAGAGAATGTGGAGCATTCCTGGTCTATGTCTATCAGCCGTTTCAATCTGGGACAAAAAACCACGCAAAAACTGTCGCCGTTCCCCTGCGCTCGCTACGGCTCTTCTCTTCTTGGCCAGCACATCGTTCAAGGCTTTCTCTATCTATTTTCCCCGGACACAGAGGTGATTATATGTCGAAAGATCTTTCTCAAGACTTGCCAAGAAACGGACTGGACTATCCCCGTGCCTCCAGTGCCTCCTGCTGAAGTATATAGCATCTCATTATATGTAGACCATGGCGTACTGTGGATGGTCCATCTGGCGATGAGTTGGGGACCTGCACTGAAAACGTATTCGCTTGTCATACTCCCATCATCTCTGACCAGCACACAAAGCCCTGCAAGGAAGTCCTACGCTCATTAAGGGACCTGGTTCAAAATACTCTTTTAGCCCTTCATTTTCAATGCTTTTTAGGTTTTCCGATGCGAACCTCATGACAAGCAACACACCTTCAGGAACTCGTCAACTTTCTATCGAGATAACCTTTTCCGGTTGTCACCGACACGATGAGAGGTCTATTGTCTATGCCGATTGTGGAATCTCTGTCGTCAGTTATAACCCATGTGTGTTCGGGGTGCAGCGAAAGGGAAGGAAATGGAGAGTCGTCACATCATGCCTTCGGCGCACACTCGGACTATCGGGGGTTGTTCACCTGTGCATGAGTTACTCGGGGTTGACTAAACATATTAGCTCCTTTAGATCGGCAGGAGTTGTACAGCTAGCTACATTTTGACATGCATCACTAGAGAAGAATAGCAGGTACTGGAACCAATCTCCTATGTGGTGAGCACTAAGTCGGCGTGACAAGAGCCCGCGATCGTGAAACCCATGTGCCAAGAAGCACGCCCTGGCATTTCGGGCGTAGCCATGATGTTATCCCAATACCGCCAACATGATCGATCCACACAACTCTACCTAGTTCGGCCGTTTGGAGACCTTCTATGTATTATATATCTGCACGTATGACGTACGCGTATTGAGCAACTGTACAGGGGGGCAATTCGCCGAGTCAGAGATAATTCTCCAATTCATCGCTGCGGCGCTTGACACCCCAGAACTATCCTTGCCGATTGTATTCCTCCTAGTGTTGTAAAAGCCCTTTAACCCCCCTAACACAATCAACACTCAGACGCAAAGTCCTGTTGGAGGTGGTTCTGCGGTTAGGATGGTCGACTGTAATCGTTTATAGCCTGCTGAAGTAAGGTCATTTGGAGGGTCGCGTCGAAAGTCAAGTTCTCGGCCATGTCCTTCACAAGTGAACGCGGCTCCGGAAGCGAGACGCTTTCTGCGCATAACGCCTCTTTGATCTGAAGCAGGGCAGCCCCCATGGGCATGATGTAGCATTCCCCGAGAGGATTCAACCCTACAACATAGCCGTAGATCCTACCGGTCACCCGGTCCGTCTATAACAAGCGATCCAAAATTACCCTTAGTCAGGCCTATGAAGTCATGTTCCGGATTAGAAGTCGCACTACCTGATCATGTCCGGCCCACACGGCCATAATGAGAGCGGTGTGGCCCCGGGTGTTAGTGTGACACACATCCGCACCCGCGCGAAGCAGAATAACCACAACGTGACGGCCGGCCCATGCCGCCATAATCAAAGCCGTGTCGCCAGCCCTGTTGGCGTGGGAGACGCAGGAACAGCTACACAGAAACATTACCACTGCTATATGGCCCGCCCATGCTACCCGGATCAGTGGCGTGTCGCCAGCGTCGTTGGCACGGCGGGGACTCGCTCCCCAGCGGACCAGAGTCTCGCACACTTGTAGGCGCCGGCCCAAGCGGCCGTGATGAGGGCTGTATCTCCTGCGTGGTCAGTCCGGTCAGCCTGTGCACCCGCCGCCATAAGGGTTTCAACTATCCCCAGATGCCCGGAACGTACAGCGAGGGCAAGAGCAGTCCGCCCCATCTGAGTCGTATGGTTGATATCAAGTTTTTCCTGAAGAAGAATCTGCACGACATGTTGGTGGCCCTCGTCGGCGGCTGCGAGGCAGGGGGTATAGCCAATTGGATCTGTATGGTTAGGATTTGCACCTCCCTGCACCAGCAGCGTCACGGCCACACTGTGGCCCTCTCTCTCAGCCACGAGGAGCGGAGTGTTACCTCTGGCATCTGTATCCTCTAGCGAAGCCCCGTGGTGTATCAACACTGGAATCAGGTGTGTTTGTCCATATTTACAAGCCAGTTGCAACGCCGGGTCAAGGAGTGGGTGTTTGCCAGTGGCCACCGCACAGAGGGAGTGCCCCATTGTGTGCACTTGCCCTCGCGCGCTGGCCCACAGTAAGGCGGACTCTTGGCTGTACCGTACATCAGACTTATATAGGATATCAATTATCTGACGGTAGAAGTCCCAGCAAACCTGAGTTAGCAAGAACATATTCTCTTCCGCTGAGTGCTCGGCGATGCATCTCAGGATCTCGACAGGCAGACCTGCCAGTGACATAGTCAAATACTAGGGTAGAAAATTGAATGCTCCTTCCGCAGGCAACTGGCACGATGGGATGTCTCGCCCTGTGTTGACGGCTGATCATAATCTGCATTGGACCGGTTGGCTCAAGGCCATAAGTAGATTCACATCCCGGTGTCACTGAAAGGGCGAGTAAGTGACGACCTCATATGGCTGAATAGAATTCAAATATCATCTTTTCTCTGCCCCAAAATCCAGAATGCTACAGTAAGGCCACTGGCCGTCCCAAAGAGTACGGCTACACAACCGAGGAGATAAGCCTGTCTTCTGTCGGTGGCGTCGCATCTATGCCGAAGCTAGACGTAAAAGGGTTTTGCGTCTTATTGAACAGAGAAGGGAGGTCACCCTGGTCATGCGTTCCTACGGCGGCAAAAGGCCTCGCATGTAGAGCGTAGGAGGGATCATTTCCACTATATGAATACTTGGACATACACAATGTCGGACATTGAAAAGACAGAAGAAGTGCGGCAAATTCAAAGGTTTACTTAGCCTAGCCGCATTCGGCCAACTAACTCCTCTCACAACTAGGTCATGAAGGGCTATTTCGAAGAAACCTTGCACACTACGTAGATTTGTGCTAAACATTATGCATATGTACCATAGTATATAGGTTTCTCTATAGCCGGTCCATATCACTTTCCACCGACTCCGGTCAATACACTTCAACCCGCCAAAACCAAAGGTATCCTCAGTAGAAAGTTCAACTTCCTCATCCTCATCCTCATCCTCATCCTCAATCCCAAGTTGCTTGCGTGCTTCACTCTGGAAATCATTGTTGAACCGGTAGGATAAAAGGTCATTGACGAAGCTCCAAATCTTCACTAGAGGCCCCTTGGCTGTGGTCA
>JAPDER010000152.1:0-12901 GCA_027569225.1 Aspergillus panamensis | reverse complement strand
GGCCCCGGGGTGTATGAGAGTAGAGATTCTGAGTCACGCACGCCTAAAAAGGCGTCCGGGGCAGCCATGCTTCTCAAAAGAAGTCCTCCCGGATGCGTATGTCCTCGCGGGGGGCATCCCCTCTACAGATGTTGTAGAAGGCCCCGGGGTGTATGAGAGTAGAGATTCTGAGTCACGCACGCCTAAAAAGGCGTCCGGGGCAGCCATGCTTCTCAAAAGAAGTCCTCCCGGATGCGTATGTCCTCGCGGGGGGCATCCCCTCTACAAATGTTGTAGAAGGCCCCGGGGTGTATGAGAGTAGAAAATCTGAGTCTGAATTTCTGGATTTCGAGCAGCATTTGTCGTCCTTTTATAGCGCTGCGAAAGCTAGCGCGAGGGCTCCACCCCACCTACCGGTTCGTGGTTCAAGTATTTTGGACTCTGGTCCACAGGCCATTCATGACTTGGACTTTCACAGCACCCAACCACGGTGTTCCTTTCTTGTTAATTGGCCGTTCAACGGACTTCAACTTCGCAATTTGAGCCTTTGTCTTTACGGTGGTTAGATGATCTGATCAACTACTTTAACGTGTTGAACGTAATCACCTACTGACTGGCTCGGCTATTAAGTTAACCCATACAAGCCGATCGAAATCGAATAGCGCCAGAAAAAAAAGCTGAGTGCAGGAATCATCATTCATCCCCAAGAGATGTAGTCGCCTCTTGTTACTCGTTAAAAAGTTGAACTCCCAAAAATGATTAGAAACCCTCCCCTAGATTTGTTGCAGGTTTTCTTAGTCACATGATTCCTTGTACCTCTGCGGAATTGGCCTAAACATAGTCAGAATACCTAACTAAATGAAATTGTATCCTAAGTGACGATACTGCTCTCCTGGAAGTTAAAGAACTAGGTGGTTTCTGGTTACACCCAAGTAGCTCCATGGGCTCCTATAGCGGCCCACCGTTGCCATGGGGAGACAAGCGATGTCACGGACGGCTGATGAACATGACTGCATATCCAACAATATGACTATACCTAGAGGTTGAACAGAAAAAAAAAAGGGAGGGAGAAAGGAACTAAGAAGCCAAACCATCTGACGTTTGAACAAAACAAGGGCGAAAATCCAATATTCGAGGTGGTATGAACACTGTCTTGGAGTACAGTATCACGAAAAAAAAAGAAAGTAATTGACAAGAGGTGATGCGATTTCATTGGATTTTCTCTATACATGGTGTTCTGGTTCTGCCGCAGCAGTTCCATGACTTGGGTGCCTTAGGTGGTCGGCCCACCAGCACCATGGAAGGACCACTGTCGAATCGGGGAGGCTGACGAACGGGCCTAAACATATATTCAACTCAAAATGATATGGCTTGGTAACCGAAGCACTGCTTTATTTTTACATGTAGTAGCCTGATACATGTGCGAGAATGACTGTCCTTATATCCTCCACATAGCTACCGGCTACTGCCCATAGCTGGTTAATGTCACGTGACTATTTCCTGGACTCTGATTCGTCGTGGTTGATTGGTTGCTCTGCTATAGGAGGCATCTGTATTTATTGTGACTCCCATCAACACAATCAGTGGCAAGCAATACAGCGATTGTGTCAGGTGCTTAGGGAAAGACTCTGCTCAAGATAGCTTCTTTGCCTAACACGAGCACTAGTCTGGCAACACATGTTACCCGATAGCATGGATTGCCCCCTCCGTGAGCAATTGGGGATTTGTGGGCCGTTAAGAAAAAATCACAAAGTGGAAGGCTGGATCAGTTAAGTAGAATCTCGAGATAATCTCGCAATCCTTGGCATGACTTCTCTAGCTTCGTACTCACCGCGACGGTCGGTGAGTATACTATGGTTCCCACAACAGGCAGATCGCGATATCCTTAAATAGATTCGTACTATTCACGGGAGGGGAAATTTTTCATATCTTGCGACTTCTCAATGATGTGAGAGGCTAGCTTGCTACAGTATGTGGATAAGATGGTCCTAGTATTTTGTTGCGCAGCTCAACACACTTCTTCATTAAGCTCATGAAGCTCGTGCCTTGTCCAGTGAGTTCCATCAGTAGACAAGATTGTTCATACTGGTGAGGGTGTTAGGGAGGTCTAACCCCAGAACTTTCTCATAGCCTTCTAGTGCTCGCTGATGCATGAAAGTAGTTATCTTAATTAGTTCTGCAACAACAATCTCCAATCCTATTTTTTAACGATGTACCTAGCCCAATCAGTCCTGCTATGCCCACATAATGGGCAGTAACGGAAATTCAAACATTTCTCGATGCCCAGCTCTTTCGCACAGTTAGGGCATCGATAATGATTTAGCATGACTTGGCCACGGTGGCGTTGAACAAGGTCCGCGGCAAACCCAACAGTGTCCCCTAAGACTTGTTTGAAATATTCATTTTCCAGCAAAGCATCGATATGTTCTAACGACACCTCAACAAGAGGATCTCGAAGACCTCTATCCCCCAATGTTGTCGTTGAGTATGAATCTGCAATAGCAATAGGAAAGTCATCTAGTTTCCAACATATCTCGATGCTATCCTCAAACCTTTTTCTTGACTCATCTTTAAGCTTCGGAACATCATACTTATCCCCGACCTGGTAAACTTTGATATGGAACAACATTGGAGAAACTCGGCCACCACCGGTAGAATCGTAGTTGATTCCATACATGAAATGGATCATGGATTCTATAGCCCTAGGATCATCATCCTCAAGTCGTATAGTATTCTCAGTCACCTCCTATCCGGCAGAAATGAGACCTAGCTAGCGAATACCTAACGGAGAAAAACTTACTTTCCAGTTACGTTGAAAAAGTCGAGTAAAGTAACCAGACTGCCCACAAACTATCAGCTTATGTACTGGTAGTTGTTGGTCTTTTGTGACTATTGTCAGGTCCGTGAAAATTGATGAGCGGTAGAAGCTATTATTGTTAGGATGGCTAATATAGTGTTTCTGAAGAGGAACTGGTACAAACTTCTGGATATTGATACTGAGATCGCCTAGATTTTCACCATTGTCTGGGCTTTTCGGCTCGGGAATCTCAAGTTCGTGCTGCTCATTATCCATTCCTGTAGTCTTGAAGCGATCCTCTATCCTGCGTCTTTACCAGCTGAAATAATGGAATTATGGAGAAGCTGGGCTTTGCTCGGGTGTCGGTCGGAAAACAGAATAGTGGGAGATCAGCAGTGGGGTTAGGCTAATCTTCTGAAAGCTGGGGGATGGGAAGGTACCCGAATGTTAATGCCTGGCCAAGCAGAGGCTATTTTTGGATCGGAAAAATAATATTTCGGACGGTCAGCAATATTTAGAAATTCCGGATCGTTGTATCTCCGAGATCGCGGTACTATTTCAGATAACCGGCATACCTTCCCTAATATGGTCCCGCGCACATGATCCGTCCAGAGTACCTTCGACTACATAAAAAAAATTCGTGTTTACACAAGATTCAAAATAAATGAGTTTTAGTTATAGCTGAAGTGATCCAAAGGCTATAGTTCTATATCTTGTGAAGTGTTTTTAGACACCAGATACTTATAGCTTGAGATTAGTTAGGTTTAGGTCATTTAGTACAAGATCTTAACCTTATCCTCGCGTACCCAATCTATTTTATTTAAGGTTGATTTTTTCCAAGAGATTTCACGAGAGATCAATGTGTTGGATATACCTTGTTGATATTTCAGTGTGATTCGCTTTTCCACCCGGTGCATATACGTTATAATTTATAAGTAACGAGGTAAAAGTAAGTATATATTGCTTCCAAAGAAACACGGGCAGAATGCTTGCTAATCAGAAATGTGTTCATAATTTTCATCATCCTCGAGCGACCTTTTCCGTTTGCACTGTTTGAACCATTTGCTAGTATCGCTGACAAATCTGTAGGCAACACCAATTTTCACCCCCTCTTTGACAAAAAATTCAGGGCCAATTTTCGGATTACTCTGAAGCTGACTAAGATCAAGACAATTCTCGAGCACCACTGGCTGAACTCTGCAGCAGCAGCGGAGTGGATCATCAACAATGGCCTCCTCGTGGGCCAAAGGTATATTGGGAGCGTCGAGCTATATCAAGTCAAGAGGAAGCGGTGCTATCGGTGCCAGAGATTTGGCCACTTAGCCTGGTCATGCCAGGAAGGGGCAAGGTGCGGCCACTGTGCGGGTAGTCATGAACAGCGAAACTGTCCTCCCGGCGTGAGAGCGAAATGCCTGGACTGCAATGAAAGCCATCCAACTGGAGACAAGATGTGCCAAACCCCCATCAACCCAAATCCATTGCAATGATCCCGAGAAACTTAAGCTTGCTGCAATTGAACACCATGAAGTCAAAGCCATGCATGGAGGCCCTGATCAATGATCACCAAACACAAAATCTCGACATCATGCTGATCCAGGAGCCTTCAGTCACAGCATTCCGAACATATGTTAATCACAGCGCCTGGCGTCTCTATCAACCAACGTACATGGGCGAGAATGTGAGGAAAAGAAGCCTGATATATGTTAATAGGAGGATCTCAACCGCCTGCCATCGCCAAGTCAAATGCAACCACCCAGATATCACAGCAATTAAAGTATGGTCAACAAACACCCAGCTCCTTGTATTCTCCATATATAGCCAGCCAGTGGATATCTTTCACCTTCAAGAAGAAACATCAATACAAACCATCCTAGACGAGATATCGTCCACGATCCAGGAGCACACCCAAGAGGGAAGCAGGCAAACAACGCTCATTCTAGCCGGTGATTTTAACCGACACCACCCAGGCTGGGAAACAAACCCAGTCAGCCAAGTACAGCTAGAAAAGGCACAAGAGCTTGTGGACTTTTTCCAGCACTGGGGACTACACGGGTGTCTTCCCCGGGGAATACCAACCCACTGGTCCCTAAGTTACCCTGGCAAGAGATCCACGATCGGCCTCACAGTAACCGACTCCCCAACAAGAGTGGTCAAGTGCCACCTACACCACGATAACTATGGATCAGACCATGAAGCAATCTACTCGGAGTGGTCCATAGTACCTGCAACAAGAGATAACCAAAAGCCGAGGAGAATGTATGACCGGGCGGACTGGACAAAGATAGGGAATGTGGTGCAGGCCAACCTTGAACCACGGCCCCTAATTACATCTAAACCAGAGCTCGACCAGGCAATGGCGAACCTGATCAAGACAATGTCCGAAGCAACTGAACAACTTATCCCCCTGTCCAGGTCATGCCCCTACTCCAAACGATGGTTCAGCCCAGACCTGAAGACCCACCAAACAGAGGTAAAACGCGCTCGACGGAGGTGGCAGGAAAGCTGCAGAATTCGAGGCGGCCAAGACCCCTATTCAGCATTACTATACGAAGAGATGCGCTGCAAACGCAAGGCATGGACGAGAATGAGTAAAAAGGCCAAGGCCACTTACTGGAAAGACTTCCTAGACAAAGCAGGGGAAGGCCACTTGTGGAAAGCAGCGTCATACATGAAACCCCGGGACACCTGCGCCAACATTCCACCTCTTAAGGTGGGAGACGGTGAAGTGACGGAAAATGAGGCCAAGGCCGCTCTCCTAATGAAATCCTTTTTCCCAAAAATGGCGGATCCCAGCGACGAGCCAACCACGACACAGAGGGAGGAAATCCCATGGGAACCCCTGACAGAAGATGAAGTCCGCAAGGCAGCGCTAAAGGCCAAGGGCACCACGGCTCCTGGAGAGGATGCTATCCCAACACGGATGTGGAAACACCTATGGACACACCTAGGGAAACACATCACGCATCTATTCTCAAAGTCACTGGAACTAGGCCACTACCCCGCACAACTGAAGCGGGCAAAGATAGTAGTCCTGTGGAAACCAGGAAAATCTGATTACACGGTGCCGGGGGCATATCGGCCCATCTCACTGTTGAATACACTAGGAAAGCTTCTCGAAGCAGTGATAGCTAGGCGCCTGTCCTTCTACGCTGAACACCATGGGCTGCTCCCAGACACGCAATTCGGGGGTAGACCAGGGCGAAGCACAGAACAGGCTTTGCTAGTCTTGACAAATGCAATCGACAGGGCGTGGATGAAATCCAAGGTGATCACATTGGTGGCTTTCGACCTCAAAGGGGCATTTAACGGGGTCAACCAAAGAAGCCTGGATAATCGATTGAGGGTCAAAGGGGTCCCATCTATCGCGAGACGGTGGATCCAAAGCTTTATGGAAGACCGGGCGGCGAGCATAGGGTTTGATGACTTTGAAACATCAATTGTGCCCCTCGCAAATGCAGGGCTAGCGCAAGGATCCCCGTTATCACCGATCCTATTCACATTCTTCAACTCAGACCTAGTAGACCAACCGGTCAACTACGAGAGTGGAGCGTCAGCGTTTATTGACGACTACTTCCGGTGGCGAGCCGGCCGGACAGCGGAAGAAAACCTCAAGAAAATACAGGAGGAGGATATCCCACGCATTGAGAAATGGGCTGAAACCACAGGATCTTGCTTTGCAGCAGAGAAGACGGAACTCATTCACATAACGAGAAAGAAAGGGGAGGGCAAATCATCATGCAAAACAGGGTTGTCAAGCCCTCAGACACTGCTAAGCTTTTCGGAGTAGTGTTTGACCAAGAACTCAGGTGGAAGACGCACGTTCAACAAGCCGTCAAGCGAGCCACAAAGGTAAACCTAGCAATGGGCGGCCTCAGGTACCTCCGCCCAGGCCAAATGAGACAGTTGTACCGAGCTTGCGTGACCCCTATCATGGACTACGCGTCAATAGTCTGGCATGACCCATTGAGAGACAAGACACACCTGAGAGCGCTGAACACAGTGCAGAGAGCAGCACTGATCCGAATCATGTCCGCCTTCCGAACGGTAGCCACACAATCATTAGAAGTAGAAACATACATACTACCAACACATCTAAGGCTTCAACTAAGGAAGCAAAAAACTATTGCCAAGCTGCGTACACTCCCAACCAACCACCCAGTACGGGAGGCGATAGTCAGGGCGAGAAAGCGAAGCAACAACGCGGTGGCAAAATTCCGGTTTCCCCTGGCCCAAACGATGAAGAGCATGAACCTAGAACGGCTAGACGCCGTGGAGATCATCGATCCAAGACCGTTAGCGCCGTGGACCCCACCAGCATTTCTAGAGATTGAGATTGAACCTGACCGGCAGAAGGCCAAGGAGAATGCCGCCAGTCTGCGGGCCACTAATAGAGTCATTATTTACTCCGATGCCTCTGGGCAACACAACCAACTCGGTGCAGCGGCCGTGGCTTTAGATCGAAACCTAGACATTCTCGAGTATCGTAAGATCTGTATCGGGCCGATGGAGTTCTGGTCAGTCTACACTGCAGAGCTCATGGGGATCTTCTATGCCATCAGCCTGGCCCTCAAGGTAACACACATGGTATTAGGACCGTCCGCAGCGGACTGGAAACCAGCAACAATTCTGTGTGACTGCATGTCGGCACTGCAGGCAATCCGGAATCCAGGCAACGGGTCGGGTCAACGGATTATCCACGCCATCCTACAGGCGGCAGGTGAACTCAAGGCACGAGGGCTCCCCCTCCGGCTCCAATGGGTGCCAGGGCATTGTGATGACCCTGGCAATGAGACAGCAGATCGCCTAGCAAAAGAGGCAGTGGGCCCGACGGGGTCACACCCATTTCGACGGCTAATCTCACGAGAAAGGGGATATATTCAACAACAGATCTTGAAGAAATGGGAGCACGAATGGAAGACCTCCAAGAAAGGGGGCCACCTGCGCCGGATTGACCCTACATCGCCTTCAATCCACACGCGACGGCTATACGACACCTTACCACGCAACCGAGCTTATTTGCTCACACAATTACGAACGGGCCACTCATGGCTCGCCCCCCATGGCAAACTCTTCGGTTTCCGAGAGGACGACAAATGTGAATGCGGGGCGAAGGAGACCGTCGTCCACGTCCTCATCGACTGCCCGAGACTGAACGGTCTACGACAGCAACTCCGCAAGGAAGTTGGTGGGGGGTTTAACGATGCGTCGTTTCTGCTGGGGGGAAAGGATCAACAGGGAAACTACAGCCCAAACAGTACTCTGGGAGCGGTACTCGACTTCGCGGAGAAGTCAGGTAGGTTCCGCAGCCGCCCGGGGGGCCGCCATGACGAGAAACACGGCACATAGGCCACGGCAGGCCCTGACGAGGCTCTAACTTCGTCCGCATGAAGTGGTGCGTGTAAATAGACATTTAGAGATAGCTACAGTAGTGGTAGCCCGCATATCGCTTTAATAGTGAGGGGTCGGGGTAAATGAAAATAAAAAAAAAAGTGTATCAGATGTTTTGCGGAGACTTGAATACGGAAATAACTTCCATCCCCTAAGTCGGACTCATTAGCAAACTCTGGGTAAGACTCTTCGTCAAACCTTCGACTCAGCTCTGGAGCAGGGTCCTCTGTTGACGATGGGCGAAAGGAACCAGAGCTCTCTCTCTCTTTTTTTTTTCTTTACTTTCTAGAGGATTCTATAGGTTTTCCCATATCGTCTTCGATGTCTTCAGCAGATGCTTGGGTATCACTGTGTGGTTCGGGATCCGCCTGAGATCAGATTTTGGCACTAATGCTTTCATCCACTTGTGCAAAAGGCGAATTTGCATCGCGCAGTACTATAACAACTTCACCATTTGAGTCGATAATGTGTGTTGACTGGTACATGTTGGTTTCTCACTGCGCAACCTCCTGCCTGGTAAGGATGAATAGAGCGGTGATGAGAATTTAGAAGCTGAAGCTGGGAATTGAAAGCGAAAATGCTGATGCTAAGGGTTTAGTGCAGTATCTCTTTATAGTTCTGTAAGACGTAGCAGTCTCTAAGGACCACGTCGACGCGGATTCGATCACTCGTTCGTGAATTCCACCGTTAAAACACAACTGTTGAACGGGAAACATGGACATGTCGAACAGCTATCACTCATAGAAAGCCCGTGGTGCCGAACCCCAAGGGGATCAAGATGGTGCTAGTAAGTTATTGAGCTAACACCGGACCTCTCTCATCAGCCCGCAGAACATACTAATCATTTCACTAAATACCCGCCTGTGCTATTGATTGTACAGTAAAAACTCTAAACTTATATGGATGAATGGTATATTTAATATTATACTATACTAGATGAGATGGATTACATCAACACGAAACCCAAGTTCGTTTTCTGCCATTTCCTTTTAATTATTTCAGAGCCAATACTATTGTACGTGCAAATAAACCCCGATATCGTTCATATGTGAGCAGTAAGGATTATTTTGTTCTTGGTCTTTTCGGGGTCATAGCCTAGGATGATGCATTTCATTCTGCGTACCCCATTTAGTTATGTAACCTGTCACTGACAACGTTTTTACCAATTGACGAACCTGCAGAATGCGAAGGCTTCAATGACTTGCCAATTTCGAGTGAAGAGTTTGAAAGAGAACTTTCGGCACGTAGATCGGTACGATTGAAAAGAATAGGAGATCCCAGACTCTTCTCGTGGATTATCGCCTGGGGGATCGAATTGCATAGAGCATATGCACTGGCGATTAAAGAGCCGCGAGGCGATGAAATGTCCGCCCGAAGTAGCCCCTCTTGCACCCTATGTGACGTCAAGAGTAATAGCTCGCCGGATTTTAATTCGTCTATTTCATAGTAGTAAAGATTCACGTTGCGGAAGAGCGTGTGAGGAGCGACTTCGGCCATTATTTTATGGACCAATATGTTGAGGATTCCCCAATTTCCCCGAAGCCTCGCATCGGTTGGTAACCTTACTTTAGCTTTTGCGTAAGATGCAGTTGAGTCGTAAGTATCAAGAGGCTCGAAGATAAAATCGGAGGGGGTTTCAATGCCAGTTAAAAGAGAGGAACGGGACCGTAGTGGTAGCGGGTTGGAATCTGATTTGCCTGTAAAAAATGCCATATTTAGGGAGATGGAGATTATGCGTTTCACAAATTGCTTTGACTTATTCCAAAAAAGTTTGTTTTCTCCATGGGGCTACGGTTGATATATATATGATTTCAATTTGATATCTCGCCTGGCCCCCTCATGTTTTCGTGGTCGAAATTTTCACAATTGCTGAGCAGCCAGCATCAGTATGTTCAACAGCGCGAACATTGGTAACCCCGATGAGGTAATCCCCCCACACAACTTCGATTTATTTACTAATTTTGCTCGCAGAAGCTTCGGTTAAACCAATTAAGCCTCGGTAGTTCAATGATAAACGCTCAAACAGATATGAAAGGTTGTGGATTAGGGAGATGGGATTTAATTTTCGGAGAGTGTGAGTGTCGAGGTAATAATCTGGGAAACATAGGCCAGTTACAGTATCACTAAAAAGGTACTGTACGAAATGAAAGTACAAAATTACGAAGACCATGAGAAGCAAAGAGTGAGATCAGCAAACAGAACAAAACGAAGATATAGCCAAAGTAGTACTACCAATATTCAAGGTCGAATAGGCCAAAATAAGTATCATGCCTCGATAGACTGGTGTATCTCGGGGGTGGGAGTTGCTCGAGGTGTGAGTATCCCGTTTATCCACCCCGGTTTATTTGAAGGGTGCTGTGTCTTGTTGCTGGATGACATCGCATCAAGGGTTGCATCGTCTGGATCATCAGCGAGTACAACTGGAGTCGCCCGAGAGCCAATCGCCGAAGACTGTGAGCTCTCCTTGCTATGATTCAAATCCTCCGGGGGTGAGAGAGAGCGATGAACTGAAGCTGATGAGCTTCTGCTACTGCCAGTCTGGGCTTCTTGTGTAGGAGCAGGTTCGACGGTCGTAGCTGATGGGCTACTTCTGCTACTGGCCAAACCTCCATCTATGGGGCTCAAGGACTCTGATGCTGGGGAGCTTCTCCTACTGCCAGTCTGGGCTTCTTGTGTAGGAGCAGGTTCGACAGTCGTAGCTGATGGGCTACTTCTGCTACTGGTCAAACCTCCTGCTGTGTGGTTCAGAGAGCTATCAACTGACGCCGGAGGGTTTTTATTCTGCATAGTAGCAGACTCGGAAGTTACATCTGAGGCGTTGCTTAGGCTAGAAGTCTTGGGATCCTGCTGTCTATCCCTCTGAGACACTGCGGGTACCAGATTCGCGGCTCGTTTCACACCAACTAGGCGTCTGAACTGAGCTAATATCAGAAAGACTGGATAATCTTCCTCTTCAACTGCAACTATGCACTCTGTCTCCCATGCTCGGTTGGTTGGCTTTAATGGCTTGAGAGACGCAATAAATTCCAGTCTCTTAAATGTGTAGCGCCCTGCATCACGTTTTGTTTCACGTAGCTTAGTGGTAATATCAATTTTGTCAGTTGCATTGAAAATGCACCTTCTCTCCCCAACCGCGGCCTTCCAGCCGTCAATGGCCTCAGAAAATTCTCCGTATCTAACTAGCTTGCGCTTGTAGAAGATTTGTTGATCTTCATGCATTTCTTCATATTCAATCAGGTAGTAGCTGATCTCACCACCCGGACCCTTCTTTTTGGTTTTTTTCTCGGCCATGACCGTGATACCGTTGAGCTTGAAGGTATCCCACGGCCATGCATGCGGGTCTCCATTGGTCCAGCTGATGTTTTCATCTTCATACCCCTGGTCACCTGCAACGCCTTGGACGGAGCGGCCCATCACTTTGTAGTAAGGGGCTCGCTTTGGTGAAACGGTCTCTGATATTTCACTCGGTACACCCCCTTTTTGGCCTCGGGTGTCTGGGTTTTCCTTCCCGCTATTTCCGCTGACGTTGGTCTCTCTACCTGTAGGTTGTGGAAGTGCGCTGGTAGATCCCTCAGCTAGAACCTCAGACTCTGTTTCTGCTGTTCCCGCAGCCTCTGTAACGACTGAATTCTTGATGCCAGTGTCATTCACTTGTGCTTCCTTAGTTTCTCCGGCTGCTTCGGCCGGGGCGTCTTGATTTAGTTTTTTAGAGGTATCAGCGCTCGCATGGCTGATCTGTTCCTCCGTTGCTTGGGATGTAGTAGGCTCTTCTGCCACTTTATCATGTCCGGTCTGAATCGAGCGGAGCCCTTAGATTAGTGAGTGATTTATAAACACTTAAGGTCGGTTATGGTCCATACTTTCAAGCACCTTGGCTGCGGTAAAAGCGTTCACAGCATTATTTTCCTTTCCAATCTGGAGAACCTCTAGTAAAAGAGTTTTGGCTTCTTCTCTCGTCCCATTGTAGTTAGGTATCATCAAAGCGGTCCAGTCATCAGTGTTATTATTGACATGGCTTATTAGGCTTCCAAGAGCAGCCTTGAGCTCCTTAAACCGTGCGTTGCTCAAATCTCCCGTCTCGGTTTCAATATAGCCTGCAAGCACCGCCTGCTTGGACTTAAGAACACCCGCCTTGAACAACACCTTAAAGGCATAGGTTAAAGGATGTTTGTGCGCCATTCGCCTTCGAAGTATTATGCGTTCGTGTTGCGATGAATTATGATGATGAGGATGTTCCTTCCTCGTAATAGCACATGCTTCCTTTATGTAGACATCCGAGAGCCACCCTGCAGCGATGATTGTGAAGGTGTTCCGCCTCTTTTATTGTTGGGCCTCAAAGTAGTGAAACCTAACGGCACCAATTTTGCCAAGGTCTACGCTAAGAGCATGAATTTTTCATCTTAAAATTATCCTTTCTTTGTAGCGTTTACTACATGCCCGCTATATAAATGAGCCTAACTTCTCCAGCCATCCTCAACTTCCCCTTCGTCAGCAAATTATATGGCTATTTTATAGTCTTTTTTTTCAATTCCTAGGACTGTGCAATTTTCTAGGTAGCCTGTAATTCGAGGGGTTCATCTAGTTCTGGGAAAAGAACCCTTTGCGATAGCATAGGAGAACAAGGAGGTAAAATATTGTCCAGTACATATTAAACGGCCCTTTTATGGTTCATTGACTTTACAAATATGCTATATGATTAGAGAACAGAGCATAGGAGGAGTAGAGTTTTTACAGTAT
>JAPDER010000151.1:0-12928 GCA_027569225.1 Aspergillus panamensis | reverse complement strand
TAGAGACAACGTGTCGAGTCGAGCGAGGAGATGAAGGAAGAAGGTCGAATTGTAGCGGTAGAGACAACGTGTCGAGTCGAGCGAGGAGATGAAGGAAGAAGGTCGAATTGTAGCGGTAGAGACAACGTGTCGAGTCGAGCGAGGAGATGAAGGAAGAAGGTCGAATTGTAGCGGTAGAGACAACGCGTCGAGTCGAGCGAGGAGATGAAGGAAGAAGGTCGAATTGTAGCGGTAGAGACAACGCGTCGAGTCCTTCAGCTCTGTACTTAAATCGATCAATCTACACTAGGGATAGTAGGTAGCTGCATTGATACGGAACGTTACAGTAAGAGCGGAAATTTTAGCGCAAGAAGGAAGTCAAATTTTAGCAACATAATCAACTTGTTATTGTATTATAGTCCGGGTGCCATGATCTCAGGAAATGAGAGAGAGGAGAAAAAAAATGGTTCATACAGGAATTTCTCGACCAAAAGGACATCCCGTGTCAGTACCAAGCCCAATCCATTCTGAACTCACTCTAACGGCGTGCTAGATCGGATTAAGAATAAACTAGACGAAGGGAAAGAGGGGGCAGTATTCGCGGCAACCCCTCTCAATAATGTTAATGACCAGGTAGCCATCAAATTGACATGGATATCCTCCCGGGCCGCCCAGGAAATTAAGATGCTCCGGAGAGTGGGCGCCATAGAGAGACACTCGGAGAGATTTATTCGGTTCAGGAAAAAGTTGGTTTGGAGGGGGCATACTTTGATTGTCACAGACTTACTGGGTCCTAGCCTTAGGAGCCTGATATCTGGTGGCCAGACATTGCTAGCTCGCCAGGTCGTTGACATTTGGCGTCAGTTGTTTACAGCCCTTGATGGCAAGATACTGGCCCATAATAATGCGTTACGTACATTGCAACTAACGCCTCACAGTCTTGCATGCATCCGGGATCATCCACCGCAATATCGCGCCGGAGAACATTTTTTGCGGTCCAGGCGTTAGGTACCAGGACACTCCATCCGGCTGTCCTGTGCTTCCGGCATCTGGACACAGGGTTAAACTAAAACCCTGTCGCATTCTCTCCGACCCACGCATTACCCTGGCTGATTTTGGCTGGGCTATCACGAAGGATGCGCAACGAAAGCGAGCTTGGGGGGGAAACACGGACCTTCCGTCTGATACTTGGAGTGCTGGTTGCGTTCGTTTCGAGGCATGGATTGGGAGGCCGCTCGTCAACAAGTTGCCGATGAAAGGAAGAAAACAGGGGACGATGGTTACCATCGACTGTGTCCTTGTGCGCCGTGGATTGAGGAAAATGAAAACCTCACGGTAAGGAAAGCGTCTATTGTGTGCCCTGGCGGTACATTACTGTAAAACTCACGGAGATTTTAGGTGGTGATCCCTAGAGATGATGACTTCAACATGAAGCTCCTTGATTTACTTCAAAAAATTCTGGTAATACCCCCAGTGGAGCCGATCACAGCCTGGGAGGTATTAGGTCATGCAATTTTTTTAGAGCGTATTGACGAAGCCTATCCTAATTTTCCCATCGCCCCGGCCAAGCAGTTGGGGAATCAGGGCCAGCGAAAAGGTGGGGCAAGTGAAGCGGCAAGTGAAGACTTTAATGCGTTGCTAAAGCCGATGGAGTGGTTCTGCCGTAGCCGAAACATGAGTTTTACACCTAAAAGACAAGACAGAGCAAGGGAGCTTGTGCGTAACTCCCCAGAACCAGGTATGGAATACCTTGCTTTGATCAAGAATTTAGAACCAGGGTCATCAACCTGGTTTTCGAAAGTGCAGAAATTGCTTGAAAGTCATGCACAATACCGCACAGCTTTTATAGAATGGGTAAATCAGGAAAAGCCTGAAGTAATGGAATGGTGTGGACACAATCCCTGGGAAATATCACCAATGGGGCGTCTGCGGATAGTGATGTAGTTTCTAGGAAGCCAAAGCCCGACTCCAGAGGCGTAAAAAATGCTCACCAAAAAGCCTTGATGATTCCCGTGGACAAATTTCATGACGAAAGGTCAAAATGGACAGGTAATTGATGTGTTTATGGCACGCATATCAACAGGAGCGTCAATCAGCTGACCCGCTTGAGTAGTGTACGTCGACAAGACCGACGGGACCGTCTGGGATGCCAGCCTGTTCAAAGCCAATGCAAGCAACAATTGCAATAAATCGTACCGGATCCAGCTCCTCCGATCACTAGATGGGGCTTTGTATCGTGCCTGGACCCGCTGGAGAAGGTCGGGAGAGAAAGGGGTAGCTGCCACCCTGGGAGATGGAACCCTCGCCAATGCAAAAGAGGTTTTCGAGAAAAAATTCAAAGACAAGACCGGCCTTGCATGGGAGGGCCGTCTCAAGAGCGCGATTCAAGGCAAGTATACATTCACGGAACTAACGTACGAACGGAGTGACGAGCAAAAAGGGGGAAAGGTCATCAAAGAGAAAAAAGGCGTCCCTGACAGCACCCTAGAGCCTGCCGTTCAGAGCCTCCTCAATTTTATTTTCAATCAAAAGCTGCTCAAGGACACGATGAATGCCATACCATACGACGACCAAACCTTGGCCGTTAGGAATCTGAGTGACGGCATGGTAAAAGCTGGGTTTAAGATTCTCCAGAAGCTGTCTGATCTCATAGACGGCCCTGCTACAAGCCCGGATGAAACGCCAGAATCGCTGACCAACATGTATTTCTCAACCATCCCACACCGATTTCGTCGTACTGAAAGACCTCCCGTGCTCAACAATATGGACCGAATCAAGAAAGAGATTGAACTTCTGGAAACGCTGAGGAATACGAATGCCACGGGCGCAATGCTCGATGATTCAACCAAAGTTAGGTCCATCAACCCGTTGGATCGCTTATATGAGCACCTGAAAATGCAAGAGATAACGCCGTGTCCGTGTCTAACCCGTTCCCGGTATATTGGAGAATGCTAAAGTATATTAGTGGACCCTGGATAATTCAGCGGCCTTGCGATATACCTTGACGTCCGCGGGCCCACTCATCGTATCAGATACTCGGTGGGTTTCCCGCGCTCCTCTGTGCTACCAACCTGAATCACTAACAGCTTTGGGAGATCGAAAATATCTTTCGTATAAAGCGCCAAGGGGAACATAACCGGCCGGTCCCCCAATAGCCGCCGCCTTCTCCTCTGGCACGGCTCGCGCAGTACCAACTTCGGCGGTATCCTGGAGAGCGGTCTGCGTATTGCGCCTCCAGAAGCACCGGTTACCGGATACATGTTTGGGAAAGGTGTCTACTTCGCCGATGTCTCTAGTAAGTCCGCTAACTATTGTTGCCCCAGTGGGGGGGACCAGATGGGATTACTGCTGCTCTGTGAAGTTGAGGTTGGCCGGCCCATGTATAAGGCGTCCCATGCCGACTACGACGCTGGCCGTAAGGCCCACAGGCGCGGGGAGATTGCGACTTTGGGTAAGGGTCGTACATACCCTGAAACGTGGAAGAATGCCAAGACCATCCACTCAGCTTTGGAGGGAGTAATGATGCCCAGCAGCTTCACCACCCGCGGCAGTGCAACCACCGGGCTAGAATATAACGAGTACATTGTGTATGGTGAGGCACAGATCCGACAGCGATATCTATTCATGGTGAAAATTATATCAAAGTGATAGTTGTAGGCTAGTCACGCTTAATAAATCAAGAATTACAGGAGGAACCGCGTCGGTTAAATGTAGAGATTTTACCCAAGTGCATCAGGGTTTCCCAACCTAAGTTGTGGGGGAGCAGGCGAGCAGCTCCCTATACATATATTGATGAGCCGCAAACCGCTAGCATGCTTCCTCATCATGATCTGTTCAAGGTTAAACCTTTTTACGTGAGCCGGGCGTAGTAGCCTATTTATCGGTATACAGGCTTTAGCCATCTTTCGTCCGCGCCCTGGCGGCGGCATCGTTTTTTGGGTTTTCGGGTATCACACTAGGTCTCTCCTCGCGAGGCCCTCTAGTTGTATTCCGAATTTTCATCAGGTGGATCGATTTTTTGGACTGCTTCCCAACCAGGGTCATCGGTGTGCATCCATGATTGATCTGGCTCCGTCTACTCCTGAGCAGATGCAAAGCTCCGTGGTGAGCACCCGTGGCTACTGTATTCCTCGGCAGCTTTTAAGTGTTAATTTCATCGTGAATCGCCTTCAGGCCGAGATTCTTGTGAGTCAGGCTTTTACAGTATCTTGTTGCATTTAACGCGATGGAGGCGTTGAGTTCCGACCTTCCACAGTTAAAGCACCTTTCTTCATTAGAAAGGGCCGGATCGTGTTCCACAGGTTTTGGTCCGTAAGGGTCTTCGTATCCTCTGCTCTGTGGTTGAGCGTATCGTTTGTCGTTGGCTTTGTACGAATTCGTTCGCGGATTGACATGGTGTTGATGACTATCAGGCTTCAATCTTTCCACAGGTTTTCATAAGCCCTTCGACTGTTGCTGTCTGTAGATGAAGACTATAGTAGTTTTTCTTGGATTTCCCATTCAACTCCTACCTCGAATTAGGTTATGAACGCTTCATCATCGTCCACGTCTTGACATAAATTCCCAGATGTATTTCGCAATGTCGCTGTAATTTCTGGGTTTTCGTATTTTCCTGTCCGCTGGTCTCACATCATCGGTGTCTCCAAAGGTGTCTTCCATGGCTTTTTTGAAATGTTTGTAGTTGTTTTGTCATCCGCGGCTTCTTCATTATCAGGATCGTCTTTCTCCAAAAGATGTTCCTTCACGAAGGATTCAACCCACTCATAGGCAATTCCCTTAAGGTATGTTGATGCAAACATTATCTTATCTTCCTCAGTCCTGAACATGTTCCGGTTGACATCAGGTGTCGAATTTGGCGCGTGTTCCATCAAAAGGCTCAGGGGGTTTGTCTCTGATAGTCTTTGAAGATTGCGGTTGTTCAAGGACAGTGATTTACTCCTGCAGGTGTCCTATCATGTCCATAATTCGTTCCGTGGTGAGCTTGCATTGTGGCGCTTGTCCTCCAACATTGCTCCCGGTAACACTTGATGTTTAAGGTGTCATGTTGCTCAAACTTGTCCTGTTGTCGTTCAGAATTCGTTCGGTGGTTTTAAGTCAACTAGGGCTTCGTTCAACCAACTAACTAGCTTTCAAGATAGTACAACACAACGTCAGCGTAAATTATCTAACTCTGTAAGCCTTCCGTAGGCTGCGCCGGAGGAGTCGGGCACTCGCGTCCTTACTGCTAGGGATAAGCGCGGTAAAACACCTCTCATGAATACCCTTTCGGGGACTGCCTGCGAAGCCATTTCCCGTACTATTCCACCTGGGAAAAGCGGTAATGACAGAAAGAGATCTTTGTTTGCAATGCAGCTATTATATTGGAGAAGCACCCTTAAGGATCATATTTGAGTCCTTACCGCAAACCCAATTCTCTAAACATTGGCCCACTTCCAGAGCATATAGAGAAAGCGTTAAAGAAGCTGGAGAAGGAATATCGGGGACTGCCACAGGAAACAGGGTGCTATGATGGCAACGAGCATAAATGGTATTTTGAAGAGCTTGACACCGGCAGGGTAGATGTGAATTTGAAGGACGCTCAAGGTGACACGCCATTCATCCTTGCAGTATTGAGGGGCCACTCGGAAACAGCGGAGCTGCTGCTTCGCACAGGCCTAGTGGATGTTCCCTTGACGGATGATAAAGGCCGGACACCATTGGTAATTGCAATCCAGAGGTGCGAACAGGAACTGGTGAAGCTGCTGCTTGGCACTGGGCAGGCTGGTGTGAATTTGAAGGATCGCCATGGCCTAACGCCGTTTACGTGGGCGATACTTTTTAGAGATCCGAAAATGGTGGAACTCTTGCTTCACACTGGACGGGTACAAGTGAACTTGAAGGGTCCTCAAGGTGCGCCGCTACTCCTTGCAGTATCATATCACCACTGGAAAATAGTAGAGCTACTACTAGACAGGGAAGAGACGGATGTGGAATCACAGGACAAAATAGGTTGCACACCATTGATCCTTGCGATACGCTCTGGTGATAGCGAAATGGTGAAGCTCTTGCTTGCTATCAGGCGGGTCGATGTAAACTCAGGGGGCAATACAGGCCAGACACCGTTGATTCACGCAATACTCGGTAAGAACCTGAAAATTGTAAAGATATTGCTTGGAAGTGGGCGAGTAAATGTGAACTTAAAGGACAAAAGCGGCCGCACACCACTGATCCATGCGATACTCGTTGGCAATCCAGAATTGGTGAAGCTCCTGTGCCCCGATTCGGAATACGAATTTCTTGCATTCCCACGAAACTATAAAGTATCGGTCCAAAGCTTAGTGAAGCTAGTAATCTTGAAAAGGCTTCCACTTAAGGACAATATTACTGTAACCCAGGAACAATTAATTAACGTTTGAATTGAGTACATATTATGGTTCTGCTGTGCCAGCCCAGGCCTAGCATACCTGCGAGTGAGCCCTTAATGGAGTTCCTTACGAAAGAGCAGCACGATTGCAGATCGATTGGTGATGTTTAGAGCGTAGTGGGTCGCGGCCATACGTTAGGACTCTGCCAGCAGCATATGTGCTTACTTGTCTTCATTTTACAGTAGAGAAAGTTGGGAACTAAGCACGTTTTGTTCTCGCAACAACTTGCATAACTATCCAACAGCAATACCCCGTCCATGGCCTTTCTATTTTCCCTCTCTCCCGAATCATTGCCCCACCGTTGGAGAATAATTTGCCCCGTGGTACAGTAGCCTGGAATCGTCAACCCCAGCCGCCTGAAGACACGGAGCAGTTGCTTCGCCATCACCAACGGCTTGGATTCACTTGCCAGTGCACCCAAATGCCATTTCTTGGAGCGACTTGGTCGCGCAATTTCGTCCGCCACATGAATATGGTGCTGACTCCAGGACACCTGTAGGTTGGTAAAACGCCCCATTACCTTGGGCATGAATATACAATCAGAATAGACTAGTGTGTACAAAAGATGACTCAATCACGGGTGCACCCGGTGTGACGGTGGTAAGCCACCTCCTTCGGCCTTGGTTAGAATATCCCTGTATGTATATACTGTACTTTTGAGGCAGTACTCGCTTGAGGGGCCAAGCTAATCCAGCGCTTCGAAGTGCCTTTTTCCAGCGAGGCAGATCCTGGACCCCCCGATCCCTGCACGAGGAGGGCTGTGATAGGCAGGTGCGGTCAACCTGCTACTGTAGCCTAAGATTCTCTCGAACACACCCTCGTTAAATCTAGGCGGCGGCCGTCAGTATCAATCTATTGTTAAAACCGTCCATCACCCCCCCGGCTCAGGCGCTGGACTCATCATGTTCAAGAGTAAAGATACGTAACATCGTTGACTCAACATCCGTTCCTTTGTTCTCATACTTCCGATGTTGACATATAAGTCTGCCGCGAGCAACGACGGTTGGGAAAGTCGCCCGTACCTGAGCATGCAACAGCCCGACAGCAGTGTCCTTTTCAAACCTCTCTCAAGGCCAGCTTGTCCCTTCGCGCAGAACTCGTAACTGGCCCTTCAAGACCAATGGTACACTTCATCTTCTCATGATGGCAGTCAGCCGGAGGCAGCGATGGCTATGAGATGGACTGAAACGAGCGGATTTTCCACCTCTGTTTTGGGCGCGGGACTCAGTTATCCGGTGACCTCGCACACGAGGTTCGAGGATCTCGAGGAGGTATGCAAGGTGGCCGTGCTCGTCAATGGTGAGAATCAACTTTCTGATGTTGACCGTTGCGCCGCTTACGTGTTCATTCCCTCCCAGGTCACGGCATGCCCATAGGCATTCCCAAATGCAACAGAACAATATCCGACATCAATAAAAACGAGCTTGACAGTCTATCTATGATGCAAGACGCCCGGAAGCCCGATAAAGCACTTCCAGCAACCGCCGTGCCACAACATCATCGCGGATCGGCTCCAGGCCAGCGAGGCCAACCTACTAGCAAGGTCTCAGGTGCATACTGGTGCGATTAACCGAGATCGTTCTCCTTTCCGACAGACCTCTCCTTTCGCAGTAGAATTTGACAATGCTGCTCAAACTGGAGTCAATCTTCGGCAGAACCGAGGGGACCAGCCAACGACCATTTCCTCCCAGGACGTTGTTCTGGACTTCAAAGAGGATCCGGGCTTACCACAGCTCCCCCCCTGCAATCAACCTGACTTCAACCTTGGAGATGCTCCTGGACAAAATCCACCCTTCCAACAGTCGCAGTGGTTTGCTCCTATGAAATCTTTCCCCCTCCAATTTAGTCAAACTCCTACAGGTGGTTCCCAACCTTACACGTTCACACAGCCTCACGGTCAACGGCACCACTTGTCCCTCCAGACACCCGAGCTCCCAACGCTGAGTCCGCACTTTGGAAGTGACGTCCTTCCCTCTACGTAGATGGCGTCCCCACAAGCACAGACCAAGATAGTAATCCCCCCGACGCAGGAAGAGATCTCACGACTGATGGACACCTCCTCGAACGGTGCACTTACACCTGCACCTACCGCGGCTGCACTCTACGACTCGAGACCGTAGCCAAACTGCAGAAGCATAAGCAGGAAGCTCACTGTCAGACATCCCCTAGAGCTCACCTACGTGGGCACGGTAGCTTGACACGCCAGTCCCAGGCCGGTCCCCATATGTGTACACGGTTCAATCCCTCGACTGGCAAGCCTTGCCGCTCAATTTTCTCGCGGCCCTACGAACTTACACGGCATGAAGACACAATCCACAACGCCCGTAGGCAGAAGATTTGCTGTACCCGATGCCAAAAGCCCTTCTCCCGAGCCGATGCGCTAGCCCGACACATACGCCATGTTCACCCAGATTGACCTGGCAAGCAGTGCCAGACTGGGAGGGTTTGATCTTTGGTTTTTGAACGTTTGCTTTTCCATAGCCCTGTCATCTAAATATGAGAGGGGAACACGGGCGGACATATACACGTGTAGTTCGTGTTTAAGGCTAATATTCCAAAGACCTTTTTTGCATTTTATCCAATGTTTAATCTCTACTTTTGTGTCTGATTTAAGTCCCCTGTGACCCAAGGCAAAGCCATGAGCTGAATTTTCCTGCCTCCAATTTTCGCCTCCTTATATTTATCCATGTCCGTGGGTGACATCCCGCCGTTTTATCATCCTGAATAGTAGTTCGGGAGTTTGGTGATGCTACCTTCGGAGACTTTTCGCTTGTTACAAGGAGCGATATTAGTTGCGAATCGTTGTCTACGGCGGTTTGTATCAATAACAGCCGCCTTTACGCAAGAAATGGAAGCTATCGCGATCAGGTAAGGTATACACCTCTATGTAAGACCAATGCCTCAACTACAGTATCAAATTCACAATCTTCACAATTAAATATTTTTGGCTGAGTTCAAACTATCAGTTGATTTTATCTCTGGAAAACTGAGCATAGGCCGATGTGATGGATATCCATTTAGATCCCACCGATGTTTCCACCATGCACCCGAGGTTTTCATTGCCGCTGCGGTTGGAAGCTTTATGATTCAGCCGTCTTTGACAAATGTAAATTACCTTACTGATCATTCAGTGCCCCGCCAAAAGTAGCTCTGATACATGGCGAATATGGCCTTTCTCTTATTATAGACGCCAGCGCCGATAGTAATAAAGCGGATCACTGCATGTTTCGAGATACTCAGTGGACACGCCGATGCCATCTGCTAAGTGTTTTGATTGCCAGCGCGTCTTCCCGTCCGCAGAAGCATTATCAGCGCACCAGTGGTCGCTAGCGCACTTTCATTTGGCTCATCTTTTTTGCACGGGCTGTTCGAAAAAATTTCTTTCCCTGTCTGGCTACATCCGTCACTTAGAGAACCCCGATGTACACTGTATTTCATGGATCAACCAGCTCTGTCTAATATCGTCCCCGGAATTACTGATGTCAATATCAAACTATCTAGCATCGGCCACATTGACATTCGAGGAATGGGTGGCGCAACCCCTATCGCAGCAACTTTGGGGGCACGAAAACGGGCTCTCCCACTGTCCACTTTGTCGCAATCAGCTTGCAAAGCGCTGCCAGCCGCCGTTGATGGTGGCTTCTCTCAGTGGCCTGGTCCAACACCTGGAAACGCATCCTGTCACATACGAACGAGACCTTGGGATACGCAAGGTTGCTAACTGTATGGAAGAGTTCATCATAAGAAAACCCCTACGTGGTCGACTGTTTCTTCTACCGCCATCTAAACACAGCATTTGGAATTAACTTATAAGCAGCCAGAGACTCAACCCTATACGGTGAGAAGAGCTCTACTCTATCCCTTCAAGCCGACAGCGTGGAGAACCCACCCCGAATACAGGCTCGAACTTAATTGTTTAATGACTGAGCGGCTATGGCTTCATCGTTTATTTGTTTATGTTGCATAGACTGGTGCATGGTTTTCCCCAGAATCGAATTCGATTTCAAAACACGGAACAAGCTAGTAAAATTCTTTATTTGCGTACCTTATGCACTTTGCTATTTAAGCCAATATATCTAAGCCTGTGAGGCTCGCCGAGGCCAGTAGAATCCAGACATCACTAACCCGAGTGAAGGCAATATTCGGATGACAATTACCGGGATTATTATGAGGTAGTTTACTTCTTGAGAATCTTCTGAATGAGATAGATCTTGCAGGCGCGGGGAAAAATGGTATACCAGGTGTATTTTGATGTTTCCAATTAACTATCAGCAACGTATGTAGAATCGGTTCAAAATATATAAGCTACCATGTTCAATATGAGATTATTCACCACGTTTTTATAATCCCGAAACCAACTAGACAGCGAAAAATAAAAGCAGCCGCATTGCGTGTACAGTACATTAATATTATCCACCAAAAACTTTACTACAGCAAATATCCTAGTACCTCCCAGGATCAACATATCGGCCACAGAATATAAGGTTAACAGGTCTAGGCATCTGAGCAGGCGCAAGTCTCGGTTGGACTAGCGCCAGGCGGGTCGCTCGAGGTGGACGTGTCGAAATCAGATGGCGTGGGTACCGAACTACTCGGGGTTGTCATAGAAGTATCGGCCAAAGCGGTGGTATTGCTTGCGGTGGAGGTGTGCATTGACGAAGGCACGCCACTGGAACCCCCCGGAATAGCCTCCCGTGTAGTACTATCTGTGAAGTTAGGACAGTATGGACTGATGGAGCCGTGCATCGTTCTACGAGCCCTCCGGCGCCCCTGCACGATGTCCACCATAAACGAAAAGCAGGCGACTTCATCCACGCCTACAAAGGTAATTATGGCCTTGCCTGGTGGAAATTTGCTGGGGAAGTTGACTGTATACCCATGTTCGTCCACTTGTAAACATTGGGTGTTGTTCCTATCAACATCTAACAGCGCTGACTGGACCTGTTCATTGCTAGATAGGTAGGCGTACATTGGAGAGAATTCGATAGGAAATATAGCATGGTCTGGCTGGCCGGGAGCGATAAATTCCTGTTTCTCAGCGCACTGTGAGGATGCATGGCCCATAGATACCATAAGCGAAGCCACAAGCGTTAGGATAGACGTGAGTGTCATAGTCAGTGTTGGAAGAGGGATGATGCTGACGCAAGTTGGGGAAACACAAAGTATTTAGACCTTGTGCTCTCTGGGGAGCAGCGCAGCTATATTTGGTGTGTTCACTCCGTTGTAGGGTTGTGCCTTAATTTGACTCCGCCCTGGAAACTGCAATACTGTAGCGCATACGTATATACTAGATCTATGTTTCTATAGCGCCGATATCTCGACGCATAGAAGCGCTAAATGGAAATAGGTAAGCTGGGAAGAGATCACCTTAGATCGAAACAACCAGGTCGAAGCGGCACAGATCGGGCACTCTTTCAAGCAATAATATCAGATATTCAAGATATATACAATAGGGACGCTAGCTAGGCTTTAAAACATTTCAACTTATTAGATATAACCATTCCAACTAGATAAGTTGGGCAAGTACAAATATGGTCGGTTCAGGTGAACAGCTCAACGTGTCCTCTTTTTCAATGCCGTATATAATAACACGCCTGGACGGAATAAATGTAGTGAATGTAACAATGCCTACCTCAAATGAGACATTGCTGCTTCGTTCTAAGCCGGAGAGGGTGTTCAAGGACACAATATTTATGGCAGGCTGTGTCGTGATACGGTTCGACGCAGTAGGTTCCATGACCTATACAGACTAGGTCTTGGACGTCTTGTCAGGGGCGTAATGTAGCTCTTCCCCCGTTGGCTTTCGAATGTTTTGAGAGGTTTTGGCTTTGTACTCATGTCATGGACACATACAGAGGTCTTGGTCGCCAATTTAATGAATTGGGCTGCATTGATTTCTAGTATTCGTGGTTCAGGGCTTTCCAAAGGGAGCATAACGATGGCAAGGATATCCGTTATACAGGGCTACAGTCTCCTTTTAGATCACTCCTTTTTTGAGTTTAGCAAACCTGGAGCTATTTCTGGATCATACGGTTTTCCCTTTACATATTTTTGCCACATAATACAATCATGGATAAAATCACAAACTTAGTGATCCAGGCAAGAGACTGTATTCAGCACGGGCGTTTTCAATCTAGCCGCATCCATATGGCAAAGGCGCGGGAACTCTGGGCGCTCTCGACTCCATGGAGCGTGCGCAACTCGTCTGGGAAAGTGGACTTGATAACTTGATACCTAGACCCGCATTTTCCCCAGAAGAACTTATGCAGATAGAGACAGGACCTTCTTCCGGCGAGGGCCTCGAAGAGGGACAGGATGTATCGATGAAATGTTTCGGGAGCAAGGTGGCTTTTGGACATCCAAACCCTTCATCATTCAGTTGCAGATAATCATTGTAGGTTTGAGAATTGCTCGCTGTAGTCCACTGCCGTTTTTCATCTAAAAGCCGTTTTCCATCTAAAAAGAAGATGGGCAATAATCCTACTTCGCAATCACGGGCCGGACTGAAGGACTTGCGCAATGGGTAACTGGACTGGCTGTATTCC
>JAPDER010000150.1:0-14136 GCA_027569225.1 Aspergillus panamensis | reverse complement strand
GACTACAGACATTACAAGCTGTCCCAATATTACACTTGACACTAGGAAAATCACAACACACTGTATCAGGGGTATAGCAATTCCCATGACTATATTGCTATTAGCCATGCATATAATAATTTTTGTTAAAAAAAAAAAAAAAAACCTACCAGCATAGACCACTATCACAACCAACAGCTTGAAGTGTGCTTGGATTCAGGGCACACCATTTCAAGCCAGGAGGTGCGCAGGCAAAGTAACCCTCAAAGTTAATGCAGCTCTCACCAGAGGGACAGACCACTTCATCAGGGCAACTGTCTTCCTGGCAAAAGAAGCCGTCTGGGCAAGATGGGTCTTTAGAAACAGTCTCACGGCGGATATTCTTGGGAGCAGAAAGAGGTAATCGCAGAGGGGTGGCACTGCAACTTCCCACAAGTCCAATTGCAAACAGCACAGCGGTCACGCGACACAGCACCATTTTCTAGAAAATGTGATGCAGGATATAAGAGCTCTACCAATCTCATGGCAGAATATGGGTTCATTTATAGATTTTGGCTGGAGCAGGTGAATAAAGCCAAGCACATTTAAAAGTTGATAACCATGCAATCCCAGGAAACCCCACTACCATTACTTATCTAGATATTCCCTCAGTGCTCAAATAACCAGGTGAAACTTGAATCCACCTTGATAGAAGTTTGGAGTGAGGCTATCTTCAACTTCTGGCTGGTAACCTGGAGCTGACTGGATTAGGGCTAATTTTATGATGTGTAATCAGCCCCCATTATATAATTAAGGATCACTGATCAGGTCATATCATATCACCCCTAGCTGCTGCAAACCCATTAAATCCATCCAAAAATAGGAATACTGGAAATTAATTGTGGGGTTCATCAGCTTCGCAATTATTTATCCTAGAGCCACAGCTAAACTACTATATGGGGTAATCACCATGCCATATTAAAAGGATATATACTGAGATTCTCCCGTTAGCCCATGGCAGTCAGCCCCAGTGATGACTATTCTCTCAATATCAATTTTCATGAATTTGCTCATCCTCTGTCTAGCGTTCGCAGTAGTAGCAGCGCTGGACCCAAGCTGCAGCCCTGGCGGTAACTTTGATCTCTCTAAATGGAACCTCCAGTTGCCCACAGGGAGCACAGGTAATCCTACTACTGTAACACCATCACAGCTGGAAGGATGCAGTGGGTTTAGTAGTGATGTGTTCCACACCAATAACAGTAGCAGTAAACTTATTATGATAGTTCCAGGATCGCCTGCGAGCGCTGGATGTGACTACCCCCAACAGTGAGCACTGCCGCACCGAGTTCCGCGAGATCAATCCATCAACCTGGAGCCCTAATTCTGATAGCAATAGATTAAAGTGTCAGAGAATCAGGCAGCTACCAGCCAATGGATTAGCTACGCTGCAGTTAGCGCGATATAACTACAGATATAAGATGTTCTAACTGATTATAGTGATATAGCTGTATTAATATAATGCCAAGGAAATATAGCCATAGTAGATATAGTAAAATAATATAATAGCTATAATGGAACACAAGTATATAAATATAGTTTTTACTATACCTTAGTTAGTTTTACTATACTTTATCTTTAAAATATAAATTAATCTATCTTTTAGTATATTTTTATTACATTTATACTCTTTCTTTTAATCACTAAATACCCTAAGATTCTTAATTCTAGGAAGAACTAATAGATCTTATTTAATAATAAAGCACCTAAAGATTAAAAGAAGAAGTGCAATATTTACTGTTAATATAGGAAATAATACTAAACTTACTGCCAAGATAACTACTACCTCTGTAAGTAAAAATAAAGAACTAATTAATTCTAAAAAAACTAAATAGCTTGGAAATACTGTTAATTATCTACTTAATTAAGTTAGTTAAATATAGAAGTTTAAAGAAATTAAAGTAAATAAAGCTAAAGAGTTTAAAAATAAATATTTTATTTTTAGAAAATATTTAACTTTCATGAACATATATATTTATATTAATAATTTTAAAAGTATAATAGTGTGTCATTTACATGAGTATATTATAGATACTATTAGACTACATGCAGGAGAGTGGGCAGGCAGAATAGAATAAACAGGCCAGCAAGATGGTTATTATTTAGCCTGATAAATAGAATAAGCCCATGCTATAGTTAACTAACATGCCTGTAATTAAGTAACAGTGGGTACAAGTATATCTTGCTATTAATCTAGCTCTCAAGTGTTGATAGCAGATTTTAGATAATTACTTGGATTGGGTGATTAAGGGATATTAATAGTAGTGATATTAGAATATAGATCTAGAGAAGATGTTATGTGATTAATATAACTCTAATTAGCTGGATAAAACTAGTGTATTATCTAGTCTATCCAGTCTATCCAGATTATCCAGACCATCCAGTTGTTATGGAACTGGTCTCCTGACTGGCTTTCCAAATCCTAGTGTTATGGAACTGGTCTCTTGACTGGCTTTCCAAACCCTAGGATCTTCATGAGCTCTGTGACTAGTTTGGTATTAAAATAATTTTAACTCTTCCTGGAGTTACATGCAGGGAATACTTAACTTTAATAGATTCTAGTCTATTATATACTCTTAATTTATTCTTGAGACTTTTCTATACCCTGGTATAAATATTTTTAGATAATAGCTCTTGATAAAGTAAGACTATCTATTGCCTGTAGATAATAGCTGTAATTATAGTTTAAACAAGTTAATCTAGTAAAGATATAATTAAATAACAATCTGATATTAAACGCGAAGAACTAAAAGATTAACTAGATATAGATAATAATAAGTATTCTTATATATTTCTCTTGTTTCCTATGGTATATACCTGTGATATATATTTAATAAATAAATAGTATATAATATATTTAATTCTAGCCTTGGCATTTATTACTTATATATTATTTTTATATTATCTGTCTTGATAATTATATAATACTAGATTCTATCTTGCTTGTCTGGTTAGTTGTAAGGCCTTTATAATAGTATCTAGTATTAGTGTTAAATCCTTATTATTAGGTTTTATAATATCACCTCCCTCTCTTTTTATTCTTTGTCCCTAAAAAATATAAGTAGGTGCTTTTTTAAACCTGTAGTTTTTTTTTTTATAAGTTATGTTACTCTATCATGCTAAAGTATTATACTAATATTATACTTAAAAGTATTTCTAAATATTCTTCACATAATTAGGTTGCTGGTCAAGATAATCAGTTTAAGTATATTATTTTAAATAGATTTCTTTCTTTAGTTACTTGTAAGTATTATGTTTCATCTAATAAGAAGTATATTATAAATTAAATTTATTAATATTTAAAATATGCATGATGCACTTGTCATGATTACACTTATTAATATAAATTTTATACTAATAATAAATAAAATATTCTATATCAAGCAGAATCAAAGCTTGCATTAGATCTTGAAAAGGCTAAGAATTAATTAGAACTTTTTAAGCCTGAATTAAGTTCCCTTTAATAATATCTTGAAAATTTTTATAAATAATTAATAGATAAGCAAAATAAGATTTCTTAAAAACAGCGTGAGATTATCACTGCTTTAGCCTGTTATTAGCATATTTAAAAATAACAAGAATTCTTAAAATAAAGAGGTTTCAAAATGTCTGAATATAATATGAAATTATTAAAAATTTTTAATAGTAATAATTCTTAAGTTATTCTAACTTTAGATAGTGATTGAGTTTAGTCTTTAGCTGTCACTGCTAATAATCCTGTTAATTTTAATAGAATAATAAAAAAAATTAGAAATCTACCCCTGTTCTTTTAATCCTCTGTTAATTTAAATACTGGTAATATAGTTATATTTTTTTTAAATAACTTGTGAAATTCTCTATTAATTTTTATATATTTTTCAAGATATTATATCCTTCTCATTTAACTAGGTACTTAATATGTCTATTAACTTGTTAGTGCTTTAGAATTTTTTTAACTTTATATTTTTTTTTATTTAATTCTTTAATTTTAATATTTTTAGCAAGTCTAGTATTCTCTAATACTAATTCTAATAATAAGACATAAAATACAGGATATATTCTTTTTATTAATTTAGGTAGCTTCAGTTAATAATTCATTAATCCTGTTTGCTTGTTAATTATAAAAGATCCAAGTTGTATATAATCTAATTTCTGACTAGATTGTTTTATCTTGATATTTTAGTAAAGTAGGAAAACTTTTTTTTTCTTTTTTAGAATAAATCTCTCTATCCTATGCTTGTTATAGTAAATTTTTATTCTAAGATTAATAAATTCCAGATCTCTTGCTAATTATGTTTAAATATACTATAGCTTTCTAATATATTAATTAATTTTTTATAAAATTAGTTTCTTTTTTCTAGGTTCTCCATGCATGTTAGTATAATAACTATAGTTAGTTTTAAAAAATAAAATCCCTATTGCTATATATCTTGTATTATTATATATAAATTGTGTTATAAATAACTATTTTATTTAATTATCTTGTATATAGTTCATATAATACTATAGATATTATTTAATAATCTGGTTTATTCTTTCTATTTATTTATTTAACTGTAATTAATAGACTGTTATTATTTTTAAATTAATGCCTATTAAATTAGTAACTGATTTCTAAAATTTCAAGATAAAAATCTTGTCTCTATCTAAAGTAATCACTTTAGGTACTTTATAATTTATTATAATATTACTGATAAATAGCTTTGCTATTTTAGTTGCTGTAAGGGTTATTTTTATAGGTATAAGATAAATATATTTTATAAGTTTATCAGTTATAATTACAAGTATATTCTATCTATTTTTCTTTTTAAATAGTGGCCCAACAAAGTCCACTGTAATCTATTCTTAAGGTTTTTCTGGTATTTCTAGTAATTATAATTTTCTATATAATGCATGCCTTGCTAGCTTGTCCCTTAGACATATTTTATAATTATTAATATATTTTTTAACTTTCTTTTACATGTTTTGGAAGTAGTAATTCCTTGTAATTTTTTTAGTAATTTTATTAATTCTAAAATATTCTTTTACTGGTGCATTATAATGCATTTTAATAATTTTATTAATTATGATTTTGAGTATATATATAAGTCCCTTGATTTATATAGTTCTATTCTTATATTTTAATATATTATAATTATCTGCTATTTACAAAATCTTTTATATAAGTCTATTTTTTTTTAATTTCTTTTTAATTTTTTTAATTATCTTAGTTTCAATTATTTAAACTATTACCACGAGAATCTGTGAATTATATTTAATTATTTTATTTTTATTTTATTAAAGTATTGCTAGTTAAGGATTTCTTTTCTTGATTTTATAATCTAGTCTTTGACTAAGTGTATCTACTTGTTTATTCTTGGTTTCTTTATAGTGCTAAATTCTAAAATTATATTATAATAATATTTCAGACTATCTTACCTGCCTTTAAGTTAACTTTTTAATTATTATAAAATAAGTCAGTTCTTATAATCAGATTTTATAATAATTATTTACTTTACTTTTTCCAGGTAGACTCTCCAGTGCTTGAATACTGTTACAATAGCTAGTAGTTTTTTATTATATATATTATAGTTAATCTCTAGTCTAGTGAACTTTCTTGAATAGAAAGTTATTAATTTAAGTTTTCTATTAAATTTTAATTAAGTAAGTCTTGCTTCTAGCATATAATCAGATATATTAGTTTTTATAATAGTTTTTTTATCAGGATCATGTTACACTAAAATTAGTATAATAGTGATTTTTTATTTTATTTTTTTAAATACTGTATCTTGTTCTAGTGTTTATTTATATTTAACTTTTTTCTTAAATAGTTTAAATAATAATAATATAGTTTTAGTATATCCTTTAATGAATTATCAGTAGTAATTAATTAATTTTGTAAACTGCTGTAGTTCTTTCAAGTTTCTTGGTTAAGACTAATTCTGAATAGCTTGTACTTTAGTTTATTTAGTTTTAATTTTTTTTTTTAGATATCTAATATCCTAAAAATTTCATTTTATAAATGTGGAATTCACATTTCTTTAGTTTGTATTATAGATTGTTAATGTAGAGTTTTTTTAGTACTGCTTTTATATAATAAATATATTTACTTTCTTTACAAGAAAAAATAAATATATTATTCAAGTAAGCAATGACAAAATCTTCTAAGTGTTCTTTTAATATATCATTAATAAATTATTAAAATATTGCAGGTATGTTAATAAGCTTAAATGGCATAATTAAGTATTTATAGTATTCATGCTATATTTTAAATATAGTTTTTTATTTTTTATTCTTCTAGATTTTTATATAATAATAAATATTAATAATATTAAGTTTAGTAAATCATTTTACTTCTCTAATTTTATCCTGAATTTTTTGGATTAGTAGTAGCAAGTAATAATCTTTAATAATAATTTTATTAAGTGATTAGTAGTTCATGCATAATTATAGACTTTTATTTTTTTTAATATAAATAATACTTCATGTCCTGCTGACAATTTTAATAGTTAAATATTTTTTTTTAAATTAATTATTAATGTATTTCTTTAGTGCTGTTAATTCTTTTTTTAATATCTAGTAGATTTTCTTATATATTAGTGTTTTTCTTTTTTTAAGCAGTATAGTGTGATTATATAATCCATGCACTAATAGTTCTAGTATTTCAGGTTGCTAAAACATGTTCCAGAATCTTATATATAATTATAATATAACTTTTTTCAAGTTATTTTTAATTACTATTAGTTCATGGAACTCTTTTCTTATTAATAGTCCAGTATTTTTATCTAGATTAATTATATTAATATATATCTAGCCTTTATCTAGTGCCTATCCTGATATTATAAGTAGTATTACTCTTTCTAATAGTCTTGTAATAGCTGCTATTATATTAATTACTGGATTTTTTAATTTTTTATTAGATTGCTTAGCTTCATGCAGTAGTTTTGTTTTCACGTGCTATAAAATATTAGCTTTTACTAATTTCTGTTTTTATTATAGGCTATCTTTTTATAAAATTTATTTTTTTTTTAATTAATATCTAGATTATGATTCTTGAGCCAAGGAATCCCTAATATAATATAATAGTTTTTTAAAAAAATAACATTAAAGTTAATAATGGTGCATTATCTTTTTATAATTATTAAAAGATTTCCTGTTTTAACTTCTAACTAATAAATTTCTAAATTCTTATTATTTAGTCCAGTAATAGGTTCCAGCTTATTTTTATAATATTTATTTATTTCTATTCTTTTTTAATATCCTGGATTCATGAAGTTTCTGATTATACTAAAGTTAAGTAATACTTTAGCTACTTCTCTATTAACTTGCGCAAGTAATTAAAAGTATAATCTAGATTTTATTACTGCAAGATTCTTTTTTCATGTAGATGCTTTTTTGTTTCATGCTTATAAGAAATAATCATGATTTTTTTTAGCTTGATAGTATATTATATAGCTGTTTTTATAGCAGTTAATTTAATATATACTTCAGTACTCTGGATGTTTTAAATATTTTAAGTATAAGTATCTAAATTATTTACATGGATAATTTTATTATTTTTTATTTAATTATTATGGCTAATATCATGCTATATTTTTTAAATCTTTATATTATAAGTAGTTTGCACTATAGCAAGCTATCTATGGTATTTTTTAATGGTGTGGGCTTTTAATATAGAAGATATATTTATATTATTTTAAATTATATTTTTTATGCTTTTTACATTTCTATTATATTACAGTTATTTAAGTAAATTATTTATAATAGTTAGTATTATTCTAGTAATATATCCAATATTTTATTAGGTGTTTTTCACATCTCTCTAGATATATTTTCCAGTTTTTATATTTATATTTTCAACAGTTTAAATTCTAATGTGGAAATTTGTTAAATAGCTGTCTGAGAATTCTAGTTAATTTTTTTAAGTTTTTTTATAATACTTTAATCATGTTATCTGTTTAATAAGCAAGTTTATTCCTGCCAAGTGCAAGATCTTTGGCTTGCTGCCACTAGTATTATTCTTTAGTATTAAAGGTTTTTTTTAAGATATTTATTTCTTTAATAGATATCTCTTTACTAGATATAAAGCCTTTTATTTAAATGCCAAATTATTTATTAAGTGGATTAAATTCTTAGTTAATTATTGGGAAGTCACTGTACACCTTATTTTAATCTAGCTTGGTAATAGCTTTTTTAGACCTATCTATTTTTTTATCTAATACTTTCTATTACTTGGGTGAGGTTTCTACAAGTATTTATGTAAAGATTATTTCTTGTTAATATTATTTTACTTTAGTATTTTTATTTTTTTTATTTACTATTATATTATAATCATGAAAGATAATAAGTTTACTAGTTTTTTAGATCTAGTTATTAATATCTTTTTTCTTGGTTGCTTTCAAGATTTTTATTTTATTAATTATTTTTAGCTGTTTTAATCTAGTTTTATTTATTTTCTAGCTTTTTTTTGATTTATAGTTCTTTAATTAATAACCTGATTTATTACAGTTAAAGCATAGTTTCTTCTGTTAGCACTGTTCTCTTTTCTCTGTTAAAAGTGTTATATCAAGTTCTATTAGTTTTGGTCTATAAAGGTTATTATACTCTAGACTTTTTAATTATACAGGTTTTATTTTATTAGCTTGATATAATTTATATTATCTGTTATTATTTTATTTACTAAAGCATGATATGCTATAATATATTTATTAATTTTTTAGTTCCTGTAATTTACCTGAAATATAAGATACTTATCTTATTATAGCTTTAATAGTTTTTACTTCTAGTATAAAAATTATTCTTTCTTAAACTTCATAATTAAGTCCATATTTATATTATAATATAAATACAGTGTTATCTTATTATAGCTTTAATATAAGTTGCTAAAATTTAGAATTATAGATAGTATTATCTCTATTTATTTAAAGTTATCTAATTTGTCAGTCAGTATTCTTAGTTATGTTAAAATCTTTAAAGATACTAGTAAAATATTCTTTAAAAATACTATAATATTTAAAAATCTGTATTATATTTTTCATGGTTCTATCTTTATTATTATAAGGATTATTTTTTTTTATCTATTTCTTAAAAAAGGATTTAAATCACTTGTAGGCAAGTCTTATTAAGTAAATTAAAATAAAGATAACTTTATTAGTATTATTTAGAAATTAATTCTGGTAGGTAAAAAAATAAGTATTTATTTAAATAAAAAAGTACCTTAGTTTGGATCAAGTGCTATCAAATAGTTTTAATAAATAAATTTTTAATTTTAATAATTTTTTTTTATCTTTTTCTGTCTCAAGAATAATAATCTGCTCTTATAGCTGAGATACTATTTTTATAAGTTCTCTATTAGTTAATGGGACTGGTGTATTAAAAGTAAATATTACTATAGATACTTTTCTAGCACTGCTGCCTTAATTTAAATTTGCTGGTGTCATGTTATTTTTTATAGATAGTAATATTTTAAATTAGTCTAATTTAACTTGTATTAACTAGCATTTAATTTATTATAGAACTGGTCTCTTGACTAGCTTTCTAAATTCTAGGATTTTTATAAACTCTATAACTAGTTTAGTATTAGAATAATTTTAACTTTTCCTGGAGTTGCACGCGGGGAATATTTAACTTTAATAAATCCTGGTCTATTATATATCCTTGATTTATTTTTAAGATTTTTCTATATTCTAATATAGGCACTTCCAGATAATAGCTCTTAGTAAAGTAAGGCCATCTATTACCTGTAAATAATAGCTGTGATTATAGTTTAAACAAGTTAATCTAGTAAAGATATAATCAAGTAATAATCTGATATTAAACGCGAAAAATTAAAAGATTAACTAGATACAGGTAGTAATAAATGCCCTTATATATTTCTCTTGTTTTCTATAGTATATACCTGTGATATATATTTAATAGATAAATAATATATAGTATATCTAATTCTAGCCTTGGCATCTATTACTTATATATTATCTTTATATTATTTATCTTGGTAATTACATGACACTGGATTCTGCCTTGCTTATCTGGTTGGTTATGAGACCTTTATGGTAGTGTCTAGTGTTGGCACTAAACCCTCATTGTTGGGTTTCGTAACACCTAGGATCTCCATGAGCTCTGTAACTAGTTTAGTATTGGAATAATTTTAATTTTTTTCTGGAGTTATATATAATTATATTTAATTTTAATAAATCCTGGTCTATTATATATTCTTGATTTATTCTTGAGATTCTTTTATATTCTAGTATAGATACTTCTAGATAATAGCTTTTAATAAAGTAAGACTATCTATTGCCTGTAAATAATAGCTGTAATTATAGTTTAAACAAGTTAATCTAGTAAAGATATAATTAAATAATAATCTGATATTAAATGTAAAGAACTAAAAAATTAATTAGATACAGATAATAATAAGTGTCCTTATATATTTCTTCTATTTCTATTAAGTAGTCTTCTTAATAGTAACTTAGTAGTAGCTGTGTAGTTAGTTAACCTGATTAACTATCCTTTAACTACTATATTAATTACTGTTCTTTTTAGTGATTATGTGATATGGAGTTCTGCCTTGTTTATCTAGTTAGTTATAAAATTTTTATAGTAATATCTAGTTAGCATTAAATCTTTATTATTAGGTTTTTATAATATTATCTCCCCCTTTTTTTATTCTTTGTTCCTAAAAAATATAAGTAGGTGTTTTTTTATAGCTATAGTCTTTTCTCTTTTTCTCCTGTAAGTCATGCTGTTTTATTATATTAAAGTATTATACTAATAACTTTCTTAAGAGTATTTTTAAAAAGTCTTTGAATTCTAAGGCTAGTTATTCTTGTTAAGTAACTTATATTATTAACAATGATTTTTCTTTTTTAATCTCCTGCAAGTATTATTTCTCTCTTGATTTAAAGTATATCATGGATTATATTTATTATTATTTTAATCATACTGCATGCACTTGTCATGATTACCCATGTTATTATAACTTCTATATAAGTAGTAAATAAGATCTGTTATGGCGTGCTGTGTCAGACAATCAGGCAGCTATCAGCCAATGAATTAGCTATGCCGCAGTTAGCATGATATAACTATAGATAAAAGATGTTCCAGCCAAGCATAGTAATACAGCTGTATTAATATAATATTAAAAAATACTGGTATAGCTAGCAGAGCTCAGGGCTATAATAGCTATAATAAAGAAATATAGAAATATAGTTCCTGACTATGACAGCTATAATAGAATACAAGTATATAAACACAGTTATTACCAGATCTTAGTTAGTTTTATTATGCTTTATCTTTGGAATATAAACTAGTCTATTTTTTAGATTATTTTTATGTATTTATACTCTTCTCTTTAATTACTAAATATTCTAAAATCTTTAATTCTAGAAAGAACTAATAGATTTTATCTGATAATAAAATATCCAAAAATTAAAAAAAAAAGTAATATCTATTATTAGCATAAGAGATAATACCAAACCTTCTACTAAAATAACCACTATCTCTGCAAGCAAGAAACAAGAAATAACTAACTCTGAGAGAATTATCTAACTTAGTTATCTTGTTAAAGAACTCCTTAAAGCTAGAACTACTATGGAAGCGCAAGTCACTGCTCTTTAGATATTTAAAAAAATTAAAGTAAATAAAGCAGCAATGTTCAATAATAAGTAATCTACTTTTAAAGAATATCTAACTTTAATAGATATATATATTAAAATTAATAACTTGAACCAAGCTAATCCACATGACAAAGTCATGTTTGCTGCAACCTACCTTGAAGAACCTGCTTTCAGCTGGTTTGAACCATACATGCGCGATTACCAGGAAAACGAGAAGAAGAAGTTCAATGGAAAATGTTACAAGTGCGGAAAACCAGGACATATCGCGAGACACTGTTGATTAAAGCTGAATAATTCTGGACTAGCCATCCAGAATTTATATATTCATGCCATCTTTTTAATAATCACTATTATAGAGAAAGTACTTAAACAAGAATATAATAAACTAAAAAACAAAGAATAATCTAGAAATGGACCTGATGAGGCAGCAAGCAAAGATAAAGATTATACTAATTAATTTATACAATGGGAACAGATGCCTGAAAATACTACTAATAACTATGTAGATAAAGATAAAATAATTAGCAGTATAGAAAATTAGAATAAAAATATTAAAAATACTAAAAATATATTAAATCTTGCCCTGTAAATATATAATCTAAATAATAGTAAAAAAATATTTCAAGAAATATTTAATAAAAAACTTGAATTAATTAAATATAGAAGATGTTTTATAGACCTGGTAGAGAGATTAGAACTAATTAAGAATAAGCAGTCACCAAAGAATAAAAACCCTACTAAATAGAAAGATTACAATAGAACATGTGATAAGATCTCTGATCTAGTTAAAGAAGCACAGTATTAACTAGTATTTTAAGATACTAAGGAAATAGCAATAGATTAGTATTTAAATTATAAAACTTAAACTAAAGAAAATTATAAAATTAAATTATAGAAAAAAGATAAATCCTGCACCTGCCTGCCAGCTTTTACAGCCTGTTAAAAAAAGTCAGAATAAACATGATAAACACATATTATAAGATACAAGAAATGCCAAGAATAGATATTTTATAAATACCTGGAACATGAAAAAGTTAATATCTATTTAATTAAAAAATATTAAAGAATATTAATATTACAAGAAATATAATTTTACAGCAAACAAATTAAACATACTAGAAAATGTTTATATTATTACTATCCAGCACTAGAAGAAAACAATCACTAAATAATTAACTGGAGTTTATGCTATAATAATAGATATTAAATATATTTAAAAAAAAATACTTTTCTTAATATTTACAAGCTCCAAATGTCTTATAATATCTAAATTATAATTATTTTCTTGACAAGCTGGAATACAATTATATTAAGATATAGATAGAATATCTCTATTACAGTGCAATATTAGAAGAAAACTGTAAAATAACTAATTATATATTATACTAGAAGAACTGAATTTAATAACATGAATAAAATAAATACTTTAAAAAAATTTAAGAATACTATTATATTTACTAAAATAAAATATAATTATATATTATAAATAATAGCAAGACATTAATTATTATTATTACCTAGATTAATAAACACAATACATGAATCTTATTAGATTTAGAAGTCTTAAACAAGTTTATAAGAAATGATTACACAGAAAGACATGGGATTATTAATAAACTAACTAGAAAAATTAAAAAAAATTTTAAATTTAACAGTAAACTTATATATCAAGAATTAAAAATATATATAAAAATAATTCTTGTTGTATTAGGATAACATGCTAAATAAATTAAATTTAAAATTATACTAGTACAAGAACAGCTATATAATACAGTTATCAGGATAAATTAGCTAGAATAACATAATCTAAGAATTAATTAGATAACTAGAGAAACTAGAATATAAGGAAAATTTCTGATTACATGACAAGAAAATCAGAACCTGGAATAAATTAGTAAAAAGAATAAAATATTTATAAATATTAGAATAGAATTAATTAATCAGAAAATAAAATATCAAGAAAGATTAAGCAAGCAAGAAAAGTAAATAAAATCAAAAGAAATTTATAATAAAGAACTTGTAGAAATTCTACAGTAACTATCAGGGAAGTACTATAAGTTTCTGGAACTATTTACAAGATCCTATTATTAATTACTAGAACATCCTGACAAATATCAAGTATAAGTATTACTGATAAGTGAAAACAAGTTACTGCAAGTTAAATAAAAACAGAAATCACAAGATAAATTATAATTAAAAAAAGAATTTTGTCAGAGAATCAGGCAGCTATCAGCCAATGAATTAGCTACACTGCAGATAGCATGATATAACTATAGACATAAGATGTTCCAGCCAAACATAGCAATACAACTATAATACTATAATACCAAGAAATACCAGTATAGCTAGCAGAGCTTAGGGCTATAATAGCTATGATGAAGGAATATGAGAACATAGTTATTGTCAGATAAGGCCTGCCAATCCTAACAGCTAAGTCCTCTACCGTTAACCGCCCCCTTCACTATGGCTCCGCCGCATCCCCCTGCCAAAACCACTCCGCCCCCTTACTTTTTTTTTTTTAAAGTCTCTAGTCACAGCCGGAATCCTT
>JAPDER010000149.1:0-14631 GCA_027569225.1 Aspergillus panamensis | reverse complement strand
TCAGACTACCCAGTTACCGTTGTGCATTTCATACTTCCTTCTTCTACACTTGTTAACAGAATATCCTTAAGATCTATCGATCCTCTTAGACCCTTAAGAAGGATTGGCGGGCCTTATCTGACATAAAAGTATTTAGTGCTTGTTTAGCAAGAGCTTTATCTAAAAAAATTTTAAGTTCAGGAGCAGATAAAAAAATTATTAGCTTGTTTTTATTATCTTTAAAAGTAAAAACAGCTTTTTCAATATCATGCTGGCAACTTTATTACTTATAATATTAAAAAAATTAAAAATCTAGAAAAACTAGAAAAAAAAAGTAAAAATAAAAAAAAAAATAAACATGAAATATTTAACTATATTATTATTCTTTAATTTTTCTACTAGCCAGGTCACTACAGTCTTTTCTTTATCTAATCTTGATTCTTTAATTTCTAATTTTTTATTTTTTAACTAATTTATTACTGGTATTCCAGAATCTTTTTATAATAATTAAAATTTTAAATAGATTTTTATATATTGTTTTCTAATAAGTATCCTACTTATTTAATAAAATAATAGATTTATCTCTTTTCTGACTTATGATCCAGAATCTTTTTAACTTTATATTTATTTTTACTATTAGTTGCTTTATTATTAATATTTTTTTGTTTAGTGTTAATTTAAATAATAAAATATAAAATATTAAATAAACTTATATACTTTTTAGTAGTTTCAAGTAGTAGTTATTATTAGCAAGTTTTTTATTAATTTTAAATAGTCCATATTTCAAGGCATCTAGTTTATTGCTTGGTCTTCTGCTTTGAATATTAAAATTTTTGTTATTTTTAATTTTTTATAAAAAATAGATTCTATCTTTTTTTTTAAAAAATAGCATGTCCTCATGCTTCTTATTATAATAAAATTTTTTTTTTTTTTATTTATTTAATATCTTTAGTAATTATCTAGTATAAAACTTGAAGATATGCTATTTGTATTAAAATATTATTAAATTATTCTTTTACTGGAAGAATTCTTTAATTTATTTTTGATTATTATTCTAGATTTATATAGTGTGATGCAATACCTGTTATTATATTTTTTATATTATTTATTATATATTGTGCTATTAATAATAATTTAATCTAATTATCTTGGTTTTAATCAAGATAATATTATAGATATTATTTAATTATCTAAATTATTCTTTCTGTCTATCTATTAATTTATTAATAATTTATAATAAATAATCTTTATATAACTCTGCATGCCTCCATAATTATCTTCTAAAATTATAATATAAATAGCTTGTCTTGATTAAATATAATTATCTTTAGTAATTCTATTTAAATAAATATTTTTTATAATATCAAGAGTGCTAGTTATAGTGTATTAATATTCTTAGATACTGATTAAATAATTATATATTTAATTAACTTGTTAATAGTTACTAGTGCTTCAGTATATATAATTCCTGTTACTAGATTTTTTAATAGCAGTAATTCTTGAATAAAGTCTGCTATAATACTTTTTTATAATATTTTTAGTATTTTATTTATGTGTATTTTTCTATATAGTTAATATTATAATAGTTTGTTTTAATTGCAGTTTTTATATTTAGTAATATAATTAATAACTTGTTTATATATTCTAGAAAAAAAATATATTCTTTAAATTTTTTTAATTATTTATTTAATTCCTTGATATTCTTTTATTAGTGAATTATAATATTATTAAATTACTTCTATTACTATACTTTAAAATACTATAATTAATTTATTCTATAGAAGTATTTTATCTTGTTCTTTTTAATATTTTGTGTGGAATCTCTAGTTTTATAATTTTTTATTTTGTTATTATTCTTTTCTTATTTTTTCTGCAAATTTATAATTGTTAATAGTGATTGCTATTACAAGTTATATATTCTGGTTAAATTATAAAATATTTTTATTTTTTTTTAATATATTTATTTCAGGATTCTTGATATTTATTATATAATCAGGTTTTTAGCTAAGTATATCTGCAGCAATGTTTTTCTTTCTATTAATATATTTAATTTAGAATTTAAATCTTGATAATTTTTAAGTTTATTTAATTTATTATTTTTTAAGCTTTTTAGTTATCATGAAGTATATCAAGTTCTTGTAATCTATTTAGATAATAACTTTATATTTAGCTTCTTGGAGGTAGTATCTCCATTTTCTAAATTTTTTAATAATTATAAATACTTCTTAATCATGTATATTATAGTTTTATTTTATTTATTTTATTTTTTTTAAGTAAAAAATAATAATTTTTTATTTTTTATTTTTTTTAATTTATTTAAAAACTAATCTAATTACTTCTCCAGATGCATTAGTCTTTATTAAACTTTATAATTTAAGATTAAAGATATTAATAATCAGTTTCTTTATTACTAGTTTTTTAATCTTATTAAAGGCTTGATCTTGTTTATTATTCTATATAAAAAATTTATTTTTTTATAATAGTTTGGTTATCAAGACTGCAGTTTAAAAGTAATCTATAAAAAATCTTTAGATATATTCTATAAGTCCTAGAAATTCTTGTATTTTTTTTAATTCTATTAATATTGACTATTCAAGTATTTCAGTAACCTTCTTCTTGGGAATCTTTAGTCCTTCTATTATAAATATTATTTTTAAATATTTAACTTTAATTATATTAAATTTGCATTTTCTAATATTTAGATTTAATTTTATTTTTATAAATTTTTTTATAACTTTCTTGACATGTGTTTCATGTTCTATTTTTGTTTTTAAAAATATAATAATATTATTAAAGTAAATAATAATAAAATTATTTAAATATTTTTTTAATATATATATCATGTATCATATAAATTTAGCAGGTAATTATTTTAGTTTTATAGATACTATAATCTATTTATATAGCCCTATATCAGTTAAGAATCCTGTTTTTTTGATATTTTCTTTAGCTATAAAAAGATTGAAATATTCTTATTCAAGATTAAAGATTATTAGGATTTTTATGCCAAGTAATAAATTTTTTTTTTATTTTATATATAGTGCCTTGTTTATATTATTAATAATTATTTTATTAATTATTTAATAATTAATAATTATTTTTATTTTATCATTTTTCTTTAGTGCAAATATTGGATGATATAAGATTTATTCTTGTTTTTTTTAAATAAATCCTGCTTGCTTAAATCCCTGAATAAATTCTTTTTTTAATTATAACTTATCTTGCAATTTTTGTTTTTACTTAACTTGTAATAGCTTATTTTTATTTATTAGTAATACTTGTGCTTGATATCTATTAGAGTATTCTAGTAGTTAATAGTAAAGTCTTGTAAATAGTTCCAGAAACTTATAATATTTTTTTAATAGTTACTGTAGAATTTCTGCAAGTTTTTTTTTATAGATCTTTTTTAGTTTTATTTATTTAATTAAGTTATTTATTTTCTTTATTAACTTGCTAATCTGTTTAATTCTAATATTTATTAATATTATATTTTTTTTGCTAATTTATTCTAGATTCTAATTTTTTTTATTATATAATCAGAAATTTTTCTTGTATTCTAATTTCTCCAGTTATTTAATTAATTCTTGAATTATATTATTCTAGTTAATTTATTTTAATAACTATATTATATAGCTATTTTTATACTAGTATAATCTTAAATTTAATTTATTTAGCATGTTATCTTAATATAACAAGAGTTGCTTTAATATATATTTCTAGTTTTTAATATATAAGTTTACTATTAAATCTAAAAAATTTTTTAATCTTTTTAGTTAATTTATTAATAATCCCATGTTTTTTTATATAACTATTTCTCATGAACTTGTTTAAGGCTTTTAAGTCCAGTAAAATTCATCTATTATATCTGTTAATTTAAGTAATAATAATAATTAATATCTTGCTACTATTAACAACATATAATTATATTTTATTTTAATAAATATAATAGTACTTTTAAATTTTTCTAAAGTATTTATTCTATTCATGTTATTAAATTTAATTTTTTTAGTATAATATATAATTAATTACTTTGCAGTCTTCTTCTAATATTATAATATAATAGAAATATTTTATTTGTGTTTTAATATAATTATATTCTAGTTTATTAAAAAAGTAATTATAATTTAAATATTGCAAAATATTCAGAGCTTGTGAATATTAAAAAAAATACTTTTTCTTTTTTAAATATATTTAGCATCTATTATTATAGTATAAACTCTAGTTAATTATTTAATAATTGTTTTCTTCTAGTACTGGATAGTAATAATATAAGCATTTTCTAGTATATTTAATTTATTTACTGCAAAATTATATTTCTCATGATATTAATATTCTTTGATATTTTTTAATTAAATAGATATTAATTTTTTCATGTTCCAGGTATTTATAAAATATTTATTTTTAATATTTCTTGTATTTTATAATATATATTTATTATATTTATTTTAATTTTTTTTAACAGGCTATAAAAGCTGGCATGCAGGTGCAGGATTTATTTTTTTTCTATAATTTAATTTTATAGTTTTTTTTAATTTAGATTTTATAATTCAAGTACTAATTTATTATTATTTTTTTAATATCTTGAAATACTAGTTAATACTATACTTCTTTAACTAGATCAAAGATCTTATCACGTGCTCTATTATGACTATTCTATTTAGTAAGATTTTTATTTTTTAATAACTACTTATTTTTAATTAATTTCAATCTCTCTATCAGGTCTATAAGATATTTTTTATATTTTATTAATTTAAGCTTTTCTTTAAATAATTTATAAAGCTTTTTATTATCTTTATTTAGATTATATACTTGTAAAGCAAGGTCTAAGACTTTTTTACTATTCTTGTTTTATTTATTTTTTCTAAAATAATTCCTAATTACATTATTATTATTTATATATATACTTATAATATCAAGTATTATTTTTAGATCTAATTAAATTCTTGATTTAATAGCTTTAGATATTTATTTCTATTTCTTATTATTTATTTCTTCATGGATCTCTTGTTCAAGTACTTTTTTTATGATAATAATTATTAAAAAAATAGTATAAATATATAAATTCTAGATAACCAGTCCAGAATTATTCAGCTTTAATTAATAATTTCTTATAATATATCCTAGTTTTCTATATTAATAATATTTTCTATTAAACTTCTTTTTCTTACTATTATTATTATTACTCTAGTTTTAACTCTAGCTAATAATAATATTTAATTATATTTTAATATCTCTATTTTAATCTCTTTTTCCATGTCATTTACCTTAGAATCCTTGTTAATACTTGTTTTTATATTATCTTTTAATTTGTCTAGTTTTAATTTATAAAGCTATTAAGATCATTTTGTCAAGTGTATCAGGATTATTATTAATTAATATTATTATATCTTTAGTCTTGTTTTAAAATCTTTTATAAAATCTTTTTATCAGTGCAGGATTATTTCATGATAAATTAGAAATAATTTAATAAAACTTTATAATATATTTACTAATAGTTATTTTTTCTTAATATAAGATATAAATTTATTATTTTATAGTTTTTTCCAGGTTTTGATCTTTAAAAGCATTAATAATTTATTTTTTAAACTTTTTATAATTACTAAAAATCTTCTTAATAAAAGATTTTTAATTTTTTTTATTATTTTTTTAATAATTATATATATATAATTTAAACCAGCTAAAAGCAGATTCTTCAAGATAGATTACAGCAAACATGACTTTATTATGCAGGTTAGCTTGATTTAAGTTATTAATTTTAATATATATATTTATTAAAATTAAATATTCTCTAAAAATAAATTACTTATTATTAAATATTACTGCTTTATTTATCTTTATTTTCTTAAATATTTAAAGAGCAGTAACTTGCATTTTTATAACTATTCTAGTTTTAAAGAGTTTTTTAACAAGATAATTAAATTAGATAATTCTTTTAAAATTAGTTATCTCTTGTTTCTTACTTGCAGAAATAGTAATTATTTTAATAAAAGATTTAGTATTATCTTCTATGCTAACAGTAGATGTTGTGTTTTTTCTTTAATCTTTAAATATTTTATTATTAGATAAGATCTATTAGTCCTTTCTAGAATTAGAGATTTTAAAGTATTCAGTAATCAAAGGAAAGAGTATAAATACATAAAAGTAATTTAAAAAATAGACTAGTTTATATTCTAAAAATAGAGCACAGTAGAACTAACTAAAATTTAGTAATAACTATATTTATATACTTGTATCTATTATAGCATTTTATACTGCCTGATATGCTGTATTAAATTTTCTAATTTATATTTTTATACTAGATAATATAATTATAGTCCTCTATTAATATAATATTATATCTATTAATATAATCAGGTGAAGTAATTTATTTCTATTAGACTTATCATGCTAGCTGCGGCGTAGCTGATCCATTGGCTGATGGCTGCCTGATTCTCTGACATATGGTTCTATTCCTATGTATGAACCTGGAACTATATCTCAGCAGAATCCTCAATAAATAAAGCAGCATCCCAGGCAGTGAGGACCATGTGTAAAACTCTGAAATCACTTTCTTTATTCTACTGTCTTTCAGCAATTCCTTTATATATGTATGACATGAATAAACCAGTTTAGTTTATATCATCTCATAACATAATATATAAAAAAAATTATTAAATATAGCTATTATTTAATAACTCCTGCAGGGAATAATTAGGATTATTTAAAAAAAATTTATATAATAAATATTATAATTAACTATAACAAGTAAATTATAATATATAAAAAATGAACTAGATAAAAAAAATCTTATATAAATTAGCTACCTATTTAAGAGAATACTGAAGCTAGAATAAAACCTTGATTTATTTACTAAAACTAGATAGACTAAAAGCCTGTAACAGTCTAGATAGCTATTCTGTAGAAAAAAATTACTAGATTATATATAAAAGCTTAGAGAAAGAGAGAAAGAACAATATAGATAAGCTAAAAAACTATAAAAACCTGAAAAAAAGCCTTTATATAATATAAAACTAAAAAATACTAGATACAAGAGTATAAATATCTAGCTCTTAAATCTTTTTAGCAAGTAGCTGTTATAGCCAGAGAAGAAGAATTTACTAGTAATAAAAAAAATCAGAAAAAAAATAAATTCTATATAAAATTATATACAGGAAATAAGAGATAATTATTAAAATAAAAATTAATTAAATACTATTTATAATTAGTATAAGTTTTTAAAAACTTTTTATTATTTATTCTATATTTTATTATTAACCAGACTGTAATAGCCTATATAATAATAAATACTAAATATCTATTATATAAAATAATAAATACTAAATATCTATTATATAAAATAATAAATAAATTATTTATACAGCAAAACTAAATACCTACTATATTTATTTTATCTAGAAAAATCAAGAGGGCAATAGAAGGCTCTAGAATACTAGATAAAATTATATAAGTTTAACTAGATATTAAAATTTATTAAAAAAAAGCATGTTTCTATATTTTACTGTCAGAGAATCAGGCAGCTATCAGCCAATGGATCAGCTACACCACAGCTAGCACAATAAGCCTAATAAAAATAAGTTACTCCACCTAATTATATTAATAGATATAATACTATACTAATAAAGAACTATAATTATATTATTTAATATAAAAATATAAATTAAAAAATTTAATACAGTATACCAGGTAGTATAAAATGCTATAATAAATACAAGTATATAAATATAGTTATTATTAGATCTTAATTAGTTCTATTATGCTTTATTTTTAGAATATAAACTAGTTTATTTTTTAGATTACTTTCATGTATTTATATTTTTTTTTTAATTATTAAATATTTTAAGATCTCCAATCCTAGAAAAAACTAATAGATTTTATCTGATAATAAAGCACCTAAAGATTAAAAAAAAATATAATATCTACTGTTAGTATAGAAAATAATACTAAATTTTTTACTAAGATAATCACTGCCTCTACAAGCAAGAAATAAGAAATAATTAATTTTAAAAAAATTATCTAACTCAGTCACCTTGTCAAAGAACTCCTTAAAGCTAGAATAGCTATAAAAGCACAAGTTACTGCTTTTTAAATATTTAAGAAAATAAAAATAAATAAAGCAGTAATATTTAATAATAAGCAATCTATTTTTAAAAAATATTTAACTTTAATAAATATATATATTAAAATTAATAATTTAAATCAAGCTAACCTGTATAACAAAGTCATGTTTGCTGCAACCTATTTTAAAGAACCTGTTTTTAGCTAGTTTAAACTATATATACATGATTACCAGGAAAATAAAAAAAAAATTAAAAATCTTTTATTAAGAAAATCTTTAATAATTATAAAAAATTTAAAAAACAAATCACCAATGCTTTTAAAGACTAAAACCTGGAAAAAATTATAAAATAATAAATTTATATTTTATATTAAGAAAAAATAATTATTAATAAATATATTATAAAGTTTTATTAAATTACTTTTAACCTATCATGAGATAACCCTGCAGTAATAAAAAAATTATATAAAAAATTTTAAAGCAAGACTAAAAATATAATAGTATTAATTAATAATAATCCTAATATATTTAATAAAATAATCTTAATAGTTTTATAAATTAAAACTAGATAAATTAAAAAATAGTATAAAAACAAGCATTAATAAGGATTCCAAGGCAAATGACATAAAAAAAGAGATTAAAATAAAGATATTAAAATATAACTAAATACTACTATTAACTAGAATTAAAACTAGAGCAATAATAATAATAGCAAGAAAAAAAAATTTAATAAAAAATATTACAAATACAGAAAACCAGGATATATTACAAGAAATTATTAATTAAAGCTAAATAATTCTAGACTAGCTATCCAGAATTCATATATTCATGCTACTTTTTTAATAATTATTATTATAGAAAAAGTACTTGAATAAAAGATTTATAAAAAAATAAATAATAAAAAATAGAAATAAATGCTTAAAGCTATTAAACCAAGAATTTAATTAAATCTAAAAATAATACTTAATATCACAAGTGCGTACATGAATAATAATAATATAATTAGGAATTATTTTAGAAAAAATAAATAGAATAAAAATAATAAAAAAACCTTAAACCTTGTTCTACAAGTATATAACCTGAATAAAGGTAATAAGAAGCTCTATAAATTATTTAAAGAAAAGCTTGGATTAATAAAATATAGAAAATATCTTATAAACCTGGTAGAGAGGTTAGAACTAATTAAAAATAAGTAATTATTAAAAAATAAAAATCTTATTAAACAGGACAGTCACAATAGAGCACGTGATAAGATCTCTGATCTAGTTAAAAAAACACAGTACTAACTAGTATTTTAAGATACTAAAAAAACAGTAATAGATTAATACTTAAATCATAAAACCTAAACCAAAGAAAACTATAAAATTAAATTATAGAAAAAAGATAAATCCTATACCTGCATGCCAGCTTTTATAGCCTGTTAGAAAAAGTTAGAACAAATATAATAAATATATATTACAAAATATAAAAAATATCAAGAATAAATATTCTATAAATGCCTGAAACATGAAAAAGTTAATATCTATTTAGTTAAAGAATATTAAAGAATATTAATATTATAAAAAATACAATTTTGCAGCAAATAAATTAGATATACTAGAAAATACTTATATTATTACTATCCAGCACTAAAAAAAAATAATTACTAAATAATTAACTGGAGTTTATGTTACAATAATAAATGCTGAATATATTTAAAAAAAAAATATTTTTTTTAATATTTATAAGCTTTAAATATTTTATAATATCTAAATTATAATTACTTTTTTAATAAACTAGAATATAATTATATTAAAATATAGATAAAATATCTTTATTATAGTATAATATTAGAAAAAGACTGCAAAGTAATTAATTATATATTATATTAAAAAAATTAAATTTAATAATATAAATAAAATAAATACTTTAGAAAAATTTAAGAATACTATTATATTTATTAAAATAAAATATAATTATATATCACTAATAGTAGCAAGATATTAATTATTATTATTACTTAGATTAACAAATATAATACACAAATCTTACTGGACTTAGGAGCCTTGAACAAGTTCATGAGAAATAATTATATAGAAAAATATAAGATTATTAATAAACTAACTAGAAAGCTTTATTAAAAAAATTTTTAGATTTAATAATAAACTTATATACCAAGAACTAGAAATATATATTAAAGTAACTCTTGTTATATTAGAATAATATACTAAATAAATTAAATTTAAGATTATACTAGTACAAGAATAGCTATATAATATAGTTATCAGAATAAATTAGCTAGAATAACATAATCCAAGAATTAATTAGATAACTAAAAAAACTAGAATACAAGAGAAATTTCTGATTATATAACAAGAAAATTAGAACCTGAAATAAATTAATAAAAAAAATATAATATTAATAAATATTAAAACTAAATAAATTAGCAAGTTAACAAAGAAAATAGATAATTTAATTAAATAAATAAAACTAAAAGAGATCTATAAAAAAAAACTTGCAAAAATCCTATAGTAACTACTAGAAAAATACTATAAGTTTCTAGAACTATTTACAAGATCCTATTATTAACTACTAGAACACCTTGATAAATATTAAACATGAGTACTACTAATAAATAAAAATAAGCTATTATAAATTAAATAAAAACAGAAATTATAAGATAAATTATAATTAAAAAAAAAATTTATTCAGGAATTCAAGCAAGCAGGATTTATCTAAAAAAAACAAGAATAAATCTTATACTACCTGATATTTATACTAAAAAAAATAGTAAAATAAAAATAGTTATTAATTATCAAGTAATTAATAAAATAACTATTAATAATACAAACAAGGCACCATATATAGAATAAAAAAAAGATTTATTACTTGATATAATAATCCTAATAATCTTTAATCTTGAATAAGGATATTTTAACTTTTTTATAGCTAAAGAAAATATTAAAAAAATAGAATTTTTAACTAATATAGGGCTATACAAATGGATTATAGCACCTATAGAACTAAAATAACTATTTACTAAATTTACATGATACATGACACATGTATTAAAAAAATATTTAAATAATTTTATTATTATTTATTTTAATAATATTATTATATTCTTAAAAACAAAAACAAAACATGAAATACATTTTAAGAAAGTTATAAAAAAATTTATAAAAGTAAAACTAAGTTTAAATATTAGAAAATGCAAATTTAATATAACTAAAATTAAATATTTAAAAATAATATTTATAATAAAAGAACTAAAGATTCCCAAGAAGAAGATTACTAAAATACTTAAATAACTAATATTAACAGAATTAAAAGAAGTACAAGGATTTCTAGGACTTACAGGATATATCCAAAGATTTTTTATAAATTACTTTTAAACTGCAGCCCTGATAATCAAATTATTATAAAAAATAAATTTTTTATATAAAATAATAAACAAGATCAAGCCTTTAACAAGATCAAAAAACTAGTAGCAAAGAAACTAATTATTAATATCTTTAATTTTAAGCTACAAAGTTTAATAAAGACTGATACATCTAGAGAAGTAATTAAATTAATTCTTGAATAAATTAAAAAAAATAAAAAATAAAAAATTATTATTTTTTACTCAAGAAAAATAAAGCAAGTAAAATAAAACTATAACACATATAATCAAGAAACACTTATAATTATTAAAAAATTTAGAAAATAAAAATACTATCTCCAAGAAACTAAATATAAAGTTATTATTTAAATAGATTACAAGAACTTGATATACTTTACAACAACTAAAAAATTTAAAGAATAATAAATTAAATAGGCTCAAGAATTATCAAGATTTAAATTCTAAATTAAATATATTAATAAAAAGAAAAATATTATTATAGACATGCTTAGCTAAAAACCTGATTATATAATAAATATCAAGAATCCTGAAATAAATATACTAAAAAAAGATAAAAATATTTTATAATTTAACCAGGATATATAACTTGTAACAGCAATCACTATTAATAATTATAAATTTATAGAAAAAATAAGAAAAAAATAATAAAAAAATAAAAAATTATAAAACTAAAGATTCCATGCAGGACACTGAGAAGAATAAGATAGAATATTTTTATAAAATAGATTAATTATAATATCTTAAAATATAATAATAGAAATAATTTAATAATATTATAATTCACTAACAGAAAGACATCAAGAGATTAAATAAATAATTAAAAAAATATAAAAAATATATTTCTTTCCCAAAATACATGAACAAGTTATTAATTATATTATTAAATATAAAAACTATAATTAAAACAAACTATTATAATATTAATTATATAAAAAAATATATATAAATAAAATACTAGAAATATTATAGGAAAATATTATAGCAGACTTTATTCAAGAATTACTGCTATTAAAAGACCCAGTAACAGGAATTATATATACTAAAGCACTAGTAACTATTAATAAGTTAATTAAATATATAATTATTTAACCAGTATTGAAGAATATTAATATATTATAACTAGTATTTTTAATATTATAAGAAATATTTATCTGGACAGCACTACTAAAAATAATTATATTTAATTAAGATAAGCTATTTATATTATAATTTTAAAAAATAATTATAAAGATATATAGAGTTATATAAAGGCTATTTACTGCAAATTACTAATAAACTAATAAATAAATAGAAAAAATAATTAAGATAATTAAATAATATCTATAATATTATCTTGATTAGAATCAAGATAATTAGATTAAATTTTTATTAATAGTATAATATATAATAAATAATATAAAAAATATAATAACAGGTATTACATTATATTATACAAACCTAGAATAATAATTAAAAATGGATTGGAGGATTTTTCCAGTAAAAAAATAATTTAATAATATCTTGATATAAATAGCATATTTTTAAGTTTTATACTAGATAATTACTAAAAATATTAAATAAATAGAAAAAAAAATAAAATTTTATTATAATAAAAAGCATGAGGACATGCTGCTTCTTAAAAAAAAATAAAATCTATTTTTTATAAAAAATTAAAAATAATAAAAATTTTAATATTTAAAGCAGAAGACCAAGCAACAAACTAGATACCTTGAAATATGGATTATTTAAAATTAATAAAAAACTTACTAATAATAACTATTACTTAAAACTACTAAAAAGCATGCAAGTTTACCTAATATTTTATATTTTATTATTTAAATTAATACTAAACAAAGAAAATATTAATAATAAAGTAATTAACAGTAAAAATAAATATAAAATTAAAAAAATTCTAGACTACAAGTTAAAAAAGAGACAGATCTATTATCTTGTTAAATAAATAGAATACTTATTAGAAAATAATATATAAAAATTTATTTAAAATCTTAACTATTATAAGAAGATTCTGAAATACCAGTAATAAATTAATTAAAAAATAAAAAATCAAAAATTAAAAAATCAAGATTAAGTAAAAAAAAATTACAGTAACCTGGCCAGTAGAAAAATTAGAGAATAATAATATAGTTAAATATTTTATATCTGTTTTTTTTTTTTTATCTTTTTTCTTTTATTTTTATTTTTCTTTTTCTAGTTTTTCTAGATCTTTAATTTTTTTAATATTATAAGTAATAAAGTTACCAGCATGATATTAAAGAAGCTATTTTTACTTTTAAAAATAACAAGAACAAGCCAATAATTTCTCTATCTGCTTTTAAACTTAAGATTTCTTTAAATAAAGCTCCTGCTAAGCAAGCATCAAATGCTCTTATTTTATATTTAAAAAAGTTAGTTTAAAATTAATATATTTTTAACAGCTCTAAATACACTTCTTATAATAACTTAAATTCTTGAATTTTATATATATTTTATTAAAATTTAAATACTAAATATATAGGACAACTATTGTGAAATCACTCTCTTTAACTAAATATTTTAAATTTTTTTTTTAAATACTAGAATTTAATACTATTATAAGTCAGCACATAAGCTATAGAAAATTAATAAAAAAAAACAGTTATCTCTTCACATGCCCAGAGAATAGTGTAATATTTATTTTTTTAAAAATAAAAAATATAAAAAAAAAAGATTATTAAAGAATTAGATAGCTATCAGCTAATAAATCAGTTATGCTATAGCTAGTATAATAAGCCTAATAAAAATAAGTTACTTTATCTAATTATATTAATAAATATAATGCTGTATTAATAAAGAACTATAATTATATTATTTAATATAAAAATATAAATTAGAAGATTTAATATAATATACCAGGCAGTATAAAATGCTATAATAAATACAAGTATATAAATATAGTTATTATTAAATCTTAATTAGTTCTACTATACTTTATCTTTAGAATATAAACTAGTCTATCTTTCAGATTACTTTCATGCATTTATACTCTTCCCTTTAATCACTGAATACCCTAAGATCTCCAATCCTAGAAAGAACTGATAGACCTTATCTGACATTCACCTGATTAACTAGATGTTATGGAACTGGTCTTCTGACTCGCTTTCCAAACCCTAGGATCTCCGTGAGCTCTGCGACTAGTTCGGTATTGGAGTGACTTCAACTCTCTCCGGGAGTTGCGCGCGGTTATACTTAACCCTGA
>JAPDER010000148.1:0-15064 GCA_027569225.1 Aspergillus panamensis | reverse complement strand
ATGGAAGGGGAAAGTATTGGAAACCTCAAGAGATGCAGACGGACCTGGCACTGACCTGGCCCATCCTCTAAGCTTACTCCCGACAGCGGCAGTTAGAACGACCTCGACGCCAAATGCTTCCCCCGTGTCATAGCCGACATGGAAGCAAACGCCATCGGCCCGGTATCGAGTTTAAGAGTCAGCAATCATGGCCCGGCTCAAGAAGACCGAGAACGCCGGCCTTTGGGGTGGGTAATTTTAGTCCAGTGGTAAGTATATATTATTTTTATGGGACCTCCTGCTGAGTTTTTTAATGTGAAATCCTGCCAACATCGTCCTGAAGCAAAGTAAGATTGTATGAGGGAACGCTACCATCTCGCAGGCAGAGCAGCCGACGTTGGAAATTTCCTGTAGATAGTCCAATTTTTTCTTTTCAGGTTTTGTGTGCTTGCATAAGTTTACAGCTGGGAATTTGCTGCGCTTTCAGTCCCGGGGGGTACCAAAAGCGAGGCTGGGAGCTTAATACAGGGTAATACATTAATTCCCATGGATCAGTCAAGCTTTCATACCCGTTCGTTATAACCTAGCAAGGTTTATGTACTGTATAGGGAGGTGGTACGTGGAGGCGTGTCCATATATCCGGATATACATCACGACCACTTAGACGTATCTACATATCCGGATATGAATCGCCGGTGCTGGCTACCGCTGGGCTGGATGGGAGGACCTTCTAGGAGTCTATCGACTCGTGCCACCATGTTTCCGGACCGGTTGAGCTTGGGAGGGGAGGCGCCAAGCGAAGAACATCCACCATTCGGGGCGGTGGCGGTAGCCGAGACGTGAAGAGACCTGATATCGCAGTCTTTGCATCGTCGCTTCTCCCACCGAGAAGTTCACCTGCTCCGTCCTCCTCCAAACCTTCGAGGGCTTGAGCGCTGGTGCGATAAACGAATTTATTGACTGCCTGGACAAATTCTTCTTGCAACTTCTTCAGCTGGCTATCTTTCTCCGGCCAGTCCCAGGCGCTGGCTGCTGCATCAACTGAGAAGATGCCTTTGTGATATTCAACCAAAGACTCGATCGTCTCGGGTGCTAGCTTGAACGCAACCTCATTCCGAGAGACCATATCGACATGTACAACATATGCCTCGATATGGATCATCTGATAGTTGAAAAGCGCCTCCAGCAAAGGGTTCTCATCTTTCCTGAGCTCCGTTTCAGGGGCCTTGGGAAACATCATCGAGCACAAGATCCAGATGGCGTTCGAGGAGGATAGCGTATCCGTTAGGCATCTCGTGTGCTGCGTGACGTTGTTCAAAGGTCGCTTGACTCGGTTGACTCTCTTTAAGGTCGCCGTCAGCCATGGTTCGATCCTGGTGTTCAACACCACATTGGGCGGAGACCTCGGCGCAAAGGGGGCTGCTGAAGACGGTAATAAAATGGTTGGCATTATAACTCGATGGTGATGATGATGCGGTCGTTGAAGGCAAGTATAGAGATAGGAGCGAAAGGAAACCACTTTGAAAGGCCGAGGCCATAAAAGGGGGGGAACCCCGCCACCATTCCCGCTCCCCCGTGTCATATCAGGTTTTTTTTTTTTTAATTTTGGTATTCTTTAAGTCTATTTGCTTCACTAAAATTTGGCTTGAACGAGACTCTATTTCATTCTCTACTTCGTTCTGCCTGGTTTTGAATGGACCAGGAATCGGACTTTGCTTGGTAAGGGCGATTTTCCCACCTTTGGGAGTGATTGTGCGGAAACCTATAACTGTGGGATCTTGCGCGTATTACCATATGAAATCTCGTCAGGGGGACGAGGCCGGCTACCAAACCGTAAGGGAAATGGTGATCAAACCCAGGTAACGATAGTATACAGGTACATATCAAGAGGAGCAACCACGGGCCTTTGTTTTTGCATACCACTCTACTATCACGGTTTATAGCAGACTTTTTAATTGACTACTATGAAATAAATTATTAAGAAGTAGCCGCCAGCAGTGGCCAGATGATGATGGCCAGCTGATGGGAGGAGATGGGAGGAGATGGGAGGAGATATGTGGGGCGAAGCAAAAGCAATAGCCAATCAAAGGGATATGTCACTTCGTATACTTGCTCCTCTTCGAAGCACGGAGAGGAGGTAGGATGAATGCTATAAATTGAGGCTCGATTCTACTAGAAATGAGGGTTATTCATATTTTCTATCGGAGTCTATCTGAATATGGATCCTTCAGAGATCAGGCAAGGGCTCATCACCAATGCTAATTATGATTGGTATCGGAAAGCCCGTGGCACGTTTCCTCCAAGGCCCGGTGCTCAACAACCTAGAGAGCCCTGGGCCATCCGAGTTTTGGAGAATGTCCTAAACAAAGTTATTTTCGGCGGCAAAGATTATGACACCGTTTTTGTCAACTCTCAATTCCCGCCACACGATAACTCACTTCTAAGGCCTGATCTCTGCATCAGTTTTATGACAAACGCACAGAACATGGAGGTTTTATGCTTCATCGAGGGTAAACGCACCCCCAAACGCGAGAGCTATAGTACCACGGCGGTTGAAGAACAAGCTCTTGGTTATTGTGACGAGTTTTTCGCTGATCGATCGAATACCTCCGAATTCGTGTACGCTTGCACCCTGGTTGGTGTGCATTTACGACTCTGGCAAGTTTACAAAGAAGAAGAGTTGAAACTCATGCCAATATGGGGCTCCCCGGAGCTCGGTTCCAACGAAGATTACAGAGATCTCGGCGATAATATACACGGACCGCAGATCCGAACGGCGTTCCTTAACATGCTTCTTATGGGTCCAAAGATATGGGTTGGAAATCGCAAGCCTATTGTCCCGACAGTACAAAGCTCTGCAATTCAACTACCAGCAATAACTGGTGGCCTACCAAATTTTGGACAGCAAAGCATACCAAATCAAACTTCAAGACCAGCCCCAGTCCACCCGCCGTTTTCGGTTGGCCCCGAGGTTCCCACGCCTCCTGCCGGTTATGTTAGGGTAGTGAAATTTATCGACGTTCCGGGAAAGTCCTATGCTTGGCAAACCGTGACTGGTGATTTTGAAAGTTGCCTGGCGGCTGAGTGGAAACACAATGGTTCATATTATATATGTGATACTCGTCGACGTTATGCTGATCACGAGACCGACAACCAACCTATGGTACAACTACCGTCCAGGTAACCACAGCACCAAAAGCACCATTGCTTTGTCCATGACTTGTGCTCAAATACTGGGAAGGGTGGAAGTCAAGCATTCAACATGTTGTCGCCCGCTAATCAACTTAGTGGGTGCACCACTCATTATTTCTTTTACTTGAAATTTGAGTTGAGTTTTCTTTAGCCTTTGCCGCGTAACTCTTGCATTCCTTGTTAAATATGACAACCCTTGCAATTGATTACATTTGACTGTCCGGTTCCATTTTCAAATTAATTTAGATTTTAAATAATATAGTTCCATCAGCTTGAGCGCCGAGCAGAAGGCAGCGGTTTGCAAAAGAGGAACCATTGAGTTTATATATCAAGATTTAGTCGACGCGGTCACCATTACCTAGGATGTGGCGCGACGTCTGGGATTTTGTCGGAGCTGGATTAAGTATATTCCGTAAACCCCTTTTGACCTGAGTGTGCTCCTTTTGCTCCTTTTGTCGCCTTCCAATAATCACAACAAACAATGGATGCCCCACAATATCACTACACAAGATTACCACATTGTTTGTTATGTGGTGAAAAGTTCACCTTGGATGCTTATTTTCGGTTGGGTAAGTATCCGCTGAGTGATTATTTATCTATGCTAATGCCGGAAGTTGTTTGGCCGAGCTCCAATGCCCCAATTTTGACCGAATCCATAAGTTTTCGACAAAATCGTATTACTGATCGAATTCATTTGGATAATCTTAATACTGAAGTACACCGAAACCCCCAACGGAGATCTGAAAATGCCACCTCAGTCCATAGCATTTGCTGGTTAGCACTTGCGGAGCATCCAAGCACAAACAAATTACATGACCTAGGTCTCGCGATGACGCCAATAATTTGGGCTGGGCTTCAGCAGAACATCTACAGGAATCCACTTACTTTTGCCAAGGCAATTCAGGTTTTATCTTCAAAACACCATTCAACCGATATTGAATGCCAAAAAAATTCCTTTCTTAAGCTGGTACGGCTAGCTGGAGGTCTTCCCCAGGAATTAGTTGTGCTGATCTGGGACACTCTCCCTTCTTGCACTGCCCGTGCTTTGCTTTCGCTTCAGGCTGCACCTGCTCTTTGGCCAAATTCTACCTCTACTGCGGGCAGAGCGACCATTTGTTTACAAGGGGATATTTTTATCTATCTTACCTCCGTTCTCGACGGGATATATATCTGCGGTATTCGCCAGCAGGATAAGCTTTATGGACATGAAAGCAATCGCTCTTTCAAAGTGTCTGTTCCCTTATGTATTGCTGCCTTTACCTTCGCACTTGGATCCTATGGGCTTCGAGGGCTTGGATTTCATACTGGAACAGAGCCCATCCCTTCTATTGAGGAAACTTTGGTGGTGAAAGATAATGAGCTGAGAGGCGGTATTGCGGTAATGGGTGTTGTCTATGCCCAGTCCCCAGGGATTCTTTCCGTGGATCTGCAGTGGGATGTATGGCACCTCTAGCATGAGACGAAAGGTTCAAAGCTGATTATATCACCAGACCCTAAAGATTTCTCGCGTCAGCTGTAGCACTAAATCAGAATTTGGGGGTAATTTTTTGTGGGTGAGTCCATGGCTGCCTACTCAGCTCTATCCCCTATCTGTCCAGTCGTTCTATGACTGGCCCCGATATCCCGATTTCGCAACCCAGACGTTCCAAAGGCTTATGGCATATGTTCCATTACACCGGGCGTGGTCCACTTTATACGGTCTCACGGCGTTTTGCTCTAGCGAGGGGTTTGTTGGCTTTGGAACTCATTTTTGCGCTAGCCCATTGTCTGCGCCAGAGACTTATTGGTATGGCAAACAAAAAGGTTGCCCTATTCACGTTCAGTTTGGAGGTTCAGAAACTGTGAGCTCTGTATCAGTGTTTTGGCCTAAGCGTGACTCACTACCAAAGCCTTACCTTATAGTATGTTTCTTCCATCCTGTACCTATCTATACTAATGAAAGATAGGTCACAACAAATAAAGCGAGTACCTTTACTCTCGGACCATATATTGAGCCTCCTGACTCAGAATCTAAGACGTTATATACCCGACTTGATGGTGATATACTGGCCCTGTATTATGATCAATCACCAGACATTACACGCTTTACTAGCATAGGCGCTGTTTGTCGCCCACGGGATTCCTCTCAACACATGCCAAACGGCTTCGTACCACAAATGCTACACTACTCAAGTATGCTTGATTGTTTAGAAGCATCCCTTTTTACTAGGTTCAGCTCCCAAGCATCTTTGAGAGATATCAAGTTCCTGAAAGTTTGCTACGTTGGGTCTCGTTGTAAAGGTATGTTGGTCATATACGCCAATGATAATAGGTCTATTTTAGGTCAGTGGTACGAAAATACACATCCCCAACCGCATATACAAGAACTTTCGTTTGGGCCTGGTCACAAACTTCGGTTCTATTTTACCCAAGGGAAAGTCTTGAGTGATATCAAGTCTCTTTCAGGGGCATCTCCTATGGAGATAGAAGACAAATATATGGAGATTGGATATGGAGTGCGTACATCGTAATAACTTGAAGACCACAGTGCTAATTAGACCAGGATGAGATCATTTGGCTATTTTCGGGCGATTCTGATATAATTTTCCCTGCTTAGGGAAACTTCAGTATTTTTTTAGAATTACTGTGGCTTATTAAATGACTAGTTCATGGAGATCCTAGGGTTAGGAAAGCCAGTTAGAAGACTGTTTACATAACACTTTTCTCTATCACTCTATAATTCCTTTATCTTCTGGTCATACTGTTAACCAATTATATTAACAAGATACTTTATAATATTCCTTATTTCCAATTTTTTCCACAGAGTATAGGCCCATCTGTATCCTAATTGGCTGTCGGTGAAGTGGGCTATATAACCCTCTTTCAGTTGCTTGAAATTGATTGTCAGGAGATCAAAATGTAGGCGGTCGAACGGTCGCTTAGAGATGATCTGAATGGCCTTTACAAGCTTACATACTTAAATGTAGTCAGTGTCGAGTGACATGCAAGAGTCAATTAGGTCTAGATAAGCATGAAGAATATACCCATAAAATAATGAAACCTGGGAAATGAGTTTTGACTTTCTTGCAATTATTTCATTATTTTTGTCATGCTTAGCTCTCCAGTTATTTCTAGCAATACATTAATGGTTCTTTCTATCGCGGCTCAGAGGGAAAATATTGAAATTGCTGATCCATTTAATTTTTAATGTGAGCGAGTGTGAGATGGTAGGCAAGTAACAAAACACGAGAAAGAAATGAAGGTATTCACAGATGACTGATTACCAGAAGTGCCCTCTCCCCGAGTGGCGAGCACGTAATAAATAACATAAGCGAAGTGTCGGGCCAAGGTGCCAACAAAGGAAAGAGTTGTCTCGTTTACCGTGCTGTTGAGGATAACTTGAAAGCTGGAAATTTTATCTGAGTTCCTAGCACCATATAACCTTTAGCAAAACAGTCCTCCAGGCAGCCTTTAAGACATCCAACCAAGAAGTATAATCTGTGTTCAAAGTCCTCTTGGTGCTTGTAACAGCCTGATAGGGGGTCTGGACAAATTGGACAACGTAGAGGCACTCGGTGGGCTTCCAGTAAGGCGCGACGGTTTTCTCTGCGCTCCTCGCTAATTATTTGCAAGATATAATTATGGAAATGTGCTCTAAAACACGAGAAGCAATAGCCATGGCCGCATTGTAATACTAGGTCTATTGTGTTAGCCTGGCAGATAGGACAGAAAAACTTTTTTATGTCAAGGTTGTCTAGAACGCGTTAGTTTGAGTGCGCCAGCTATTTGGATACCTACTTACCATCATTTTCAAGGCTTTTACTGAAAGTATGCGAGCTACTGGAGCAGCTCAAGCTCTTAATCTCAGTTGAGCTCTCTATCTCAGTTGAGCTCTCTATCCAGGTGTTAATATCTATCCTTTGTGTCAGAAAATCCATTTTACCTCTGCCATCCTCAGATTTATCACATTGATTGTTGCTCTCTCTATTACTGTGAGAGCTGCTTTGAGGTTTTCTTCCCTCTGGATAGATAAGGACTTTAAAAGTAGTATTATTCTGTGGAGTGGTTGCTTCTAGCCAGGCGTGAATGTATCTGACTGTATCAGACATGGCTGAAGGTAGGATGGGAGGAGACAGGGTAAATAAATACAAGACACAGACACAAAAGAAAGAAGGAAGCACAGCGTTATATAGGTGATGGGGCAGCCCTCAAGGTGGACATGATGGTGTACCTGATGTCTGTCTTTAGGCTATGGCTGTCGTGGGCTTCGGCGGCAACCATTACGTGTCTCTGAATCATCCTGGCATGGAGATTCTGTCCTGAACTGACATACAGCCCGCCCTAGCTGAGCCTACCTTTGACATGGGTTGTTTGATCTGGGAGCACTAACAGCCAATCAAATATATCATAGCCACTAGCATCTAATCTGAGGCTTTAGATCAGCCGAATTTGCGCCGTGAACGGTGTATCTTGGGCGCCAGGTACCAACCATTCTAACATAGATACCTAGTCTGCCTTGGTGGAACAGCATGGTGCAGGTTCACCCTCACACTTCCAAACATACTCTTCCTCTTGATTTCGTGAATGCCAAGATATAGTATATTAATAGTAGTTAGCTCCTGAAGGATTTTTGATTATATAACCTCTTTTAAGAACTAGTTAACTAACTATTGTTAGACAGATCACTCAGACACCAAACTACTTGTGTAATAGTACCTCTTAGCATATTTTTAATTTAAAGGAATGAGTGTTCCCAAGTGTCAGGCTGAACCAGCACCACCCTGTAGACACTGTGATATCTGGAAGCCATGAGAACCAATCCAATGATATTGCGGCCATCTACGTGGACGTCCCACCGTGCGACGACCCGGAGACGACAATAATCCCTCGTGGTCGGGCAAGGGGGACTGGCTTCAGGCCTCCAGCAGCTCGCGGCCCGCGAGCCCGCGGCGAAGAGACACAGGGTGTAGGCCAACAGCAGCAGGACCTGCCGCAACAACAGATCGCGCAGCCAGTATCGGTGATCGTCCAGCCTCCTGCATCAGAATCCACTCCCAGCCATGGGGCCATGATAACTTAACATTTATACTGACCTGGGACTGGATGGTTAATGGTGATAGTTCTAGTAATTATATAGAGTATAAGTAATTATGGTCTTTACAATCTCCAGTCTACAAGGGTTTACCTATGCCTGCAGCACAAGACACTCCTAAAGATTAGTAGATCCTTGGCTGGGGTGACAAGGAATCAACCGCCCTCCCCTTATGAACCCTGTACATTTGGACCTTGAGAACGTTGACCGTGAACGCGTGGCCACCGTCTGTTGACCGATGAGACGTGCCGGAAGAATCTGGGCGCGGATTGCCTAGGGTGAGGGGGGCATGGACGACCATGTTGAAGTTTGAACAGAATGTTGCAATCCATTATTGCTGAAGAGACTACGCGAACAGATTGTGACCTTTGAATGTACAGGTCCAAAAAAGGTGGCCCTCAGGTTTTCTTCGGTGCTATCGGCAGCAGGAAAATTCCGCTCGGGTTGCGTTAATTTCCCAGGAAGTTGCCGCGACATTAGCAGGCCATAATGAGAGCCGTATCACCCGCACAGTCGGCATGGTCGACGGGGGCACCGAATCGCATCAAGAGTTCTACCACATGGATATATCCTGACCAGGCAGCGATAATGAGGGCAGTGTCGCCTCGGGCTGGCCCCGCGTCGCAATAACAGTCCCACCACCTTTATGTGTCCATCGCAGGCGCTGCAATCAGCGGCGTGTCTCCACGGAAATCGGGTTGAGAGATATCCGCGCCCGCATCCACCAGGACCGTGACAAGATCCAAATGTCCAGCCAAGGCCGCAATGGCCAGGGGTGTTCGGCCAGTGCGATTCGCATGGTTGATATGTGCGCCTCCGTCGAGTAGGATTTGTACAATGTCAACCCCCCCCTCGAGGGCAGCAGCGACGAGAGGGCTGTTGCCGATTGGACTGGTGTAATTTGAATCAGCGCCCGCTTCCAACAAGGTCCGGACAATCTCTGCATTTCCGTTAATGGAGGCCACAAGGAGTGGATTTTCGCCCGACGAATTGCCATGGATGAGATCTGGACCCTCCCTGAGCAACGCTCGAACCGTTGAGTAGCACCCCTCTCGCGCCGCAATAATGAGAGGAGTGTCTCCATGAATATCGGTACTTTCCAGCGAAGCTCCGTTTTGGACCAGAATAGGAACCAAATGTCCATGCCCGTGGCGGGAAGCCAATAACAATCCTGATTCAAGGAGGTCGTTTTGTCGAGCGCCGGCCTTAAGGGCATGGTGGACTGTGTTTACTTCTCCGCTTCGGCAGCCCCATATGAGAGCAGATCCTTGATCGTAACGGGAATTGTACTTGTAGAGGATGTCGATTGTCTGATGGTAGAAAGTCCAGCATGTTTGAGCTACTATACAGATGTCCCTTGCTACTGCATGTTCTGCAATGAGGCCTATAATCTCTGGGGGCAGGTCTACGAGTGGCATCTTCCGAGAGTTAAAATATTGAAGCCCCCCGCCTGCGAAATCGGCACTCGTCGAGTCGAGCGAGGAGATGAAGGAAGAAGGTCGAATTGTAGCGGTTCAGCAAGGAAGTTAATTACACGTTTGCTTTTTCAATACAAGACCCGCAAGTGAAAGAGACACACAACAATTTTTGAAGTGCTTTTCCAGATCAAACAGTCAGCTAAACAACAAACCCTTTCACACAGCGTATTGCTCTCTTTTCAGAAATGAAAGTCAAGCAATCAGATAGTAATAACACGGAGGCACTGGCACAACTGGCTATTTGGCTGGCTGCTGGGTTAGAAAAATAATCTCAATTACACAACCTTCATGAGGAGGAGCCAGGGTGGATGGACAGTGATTGGGCATGACTGCAATTTATTTATTGCTTTCAGAGGGTGCTTTGAAGGACAGGACAAAAAATTAAGCAGAGCCTACTAAAAAATTTAATATTACACTAACCTTTCATTGGTAGTATATCAACAGACCTATCAAGAGCCTCGGCGCTAGTCCACGCACTTACTACGGAATTTTTAAGTTAATCAATCTCATCAACAAGGTGTCTATATATGCTCAGGAGGTGTATTGGCCATGGATGAGATCTGGGATTTTAAAACCTACCAGTGAACTGGGCTGAACAATATGATCCCACCGAAGAAGCTTAGGTAACGGGAAACACATCCCGGCTTAAAGAACGAACTGCAAACAAAAAAAAGGAAAGCTTTTATCGCCTTCAGCGGAAAATACAAGGACTGAAGATGAAGCCGAGCATCACCTAGAGGAAGAGAAGGCTTTGGGGCGGTCAACTATCTCTGATGCTGAATATCGTCCATTGCTCGCAAGGAGGACTTGGAACTACAACCGTACCACGATATTCCAGATAAAACAGGGAAGCTGTGCTATGTAGGCAGTGGATGCCGTTTTGCCCTATATTCTGTCCTCCTGTTCGATCGACAGGTATTTCAATTTACTTCAACTAGTTCGGGCTCTGCTGAGTAAAACCTCGCAGGCTACCATGCATGAAATTTGGAGTTTCTTTTCGGTTAAACACTGGGAAAGGGAGGATCGGGAGCTGTACATCTTATCTTTCTTGGTGCGTTCCTTCCTCCCCATCCCTCCCTATCTTTGACCTTTTCCGTCGATAAACCTAGGGACTGACCTGAGCCCTGTTCGGAAGTTCTAAAGCTTATGTGCAAATCGATTTAGGTGGATAAAGGCAGGAATCATATCTTTGACTCAGCTTAGTTGCTTCGCTTGAAACCCCCGAGGAAACTTGACCAGCTGAATCCAGTTGGTTTCTTGGCCAAAAGTGTCTTCAAGATATTATTCTCTCCGGACAATCGATCCACCTCTCTTCTAAGTTCGTCCACCTCCGTTTTAAATCCGTCGCGTTCTTCTTGAAGCTTGGATGTATAGTCAACTTTACGTTGGCGGTACTTCCGGGATGCCTGGGTATTTCTAAGGCGCTTTGAGCTTGGGTTGGATTGCTGTGTAGTTGGCTCTGATGGACTCGGATGTGATCCTGTTTCCAGGTTGAGAGAAAATCGGGTAAATTTGGCATTATTTTGGTTGGGAAGGCTGACAATGATATGACCTGGACCATTGGGCCGGCTTTCTGCTCCTATATTTGACTCGGGAGATCTGTTGCGCTTTCGTGTCCTGTCTTGGGGCCGATCGCTCATTGTCCCTGCTATAACTGTGGCTCACTCATTAATAAACAGCCAGGAATATACCAGCTCTGGTATATGCAGGCAAGAGGGTGGACGGTCACCTACATTGTTCTTCTGCTTCGGAAACAAGACCCTGTTCCACCCACGTACCCGGCATGGGAGGATGGGGTTCCTTGTAAAGAGTCACCATGTGCCTAGTTTCCTCGTGAAGCATGGGGATATTTGATTTCTCATAGAGATCCACTATATTGCCAGATCTCTCATCATGAAAAATAGAAATACTGGATTCTTCAGGTGAAGGGAGAGTCAACATGTCACTAGACTCATCGTCGTGAAGCATGCCACTAGGTTTATTATTCTGAACGATGGGAACGTCGCTGGGAAGTTTGGGAGTGTTGGATTCTCCATGATCGTGGAGCACGTGGGTTCTGGGCTCCTCACGAGGATAAGTCACAGTGTTTCCCCCACCACTGTCGAGCAGATGTTGAATATCCATTATAATTAGAGAGAGGTAGGTGAACTTTGAGTCCTTGGGGATTTGATCGTTTAGAATGAAGACAGGCAAGGAAACCAGAACAAAGCACAAATAAGCCCAAAAGAGAGAAAAAAAAAGGAGAAAAAGCAAGAGAAGAGAATAAACAGAGCTTGCCAGCGGTTCCCTGAGATCAGGGTCTAGCCTGAGCGATCAGCAGACGCGTGATTGGAGGACAAAAGTCCTTTTTTCGATCACAGAGTGCTTCGCAGACGTTCCAAGAGAGCCTTTGTCGAGGTACTCGGACCCTTCTGGATGAATCAGCACTCAGCGTTCTAGCAGCTGCTTAGTGATATCTGTCTTGCCGTAGCGACCGAGCTGCTTCCGATAATGGTGGTATGAAGGAAGGTTGAGGGGTAGTATCCTGTATATCCTGTGATCTACATTAATATATGGTCAAGAGCTCATAATGAAGACTAATCGTGTTTAAAATCTGGGACCCGCAATGTCTAAGTACACTTTATGAGATTGAGAAAACAGCGCTATGGACTCTTTGTTTTCTAAAGACCGGTCTAATCTAAGATCTTGGAGCCGCCGCCATTCATATCAGTCTTTCTCGAGGAATTCTGCACCGTTGATAAAAAAAAAATCCGTCTTCGAACTAGCTTTATCCCAAGTAAACAGAGAGTACGTCTTGTAGTCCTGCTTGTGCGCACTCGAAGCTCCCTCAATCACCTCCTTCACCTTTTCAATTCGATCCTCTCCTATGGAAACCAGGCATCGAGCGATCATCAGGTCATTCTGGTTGAAGCCTGGCTTGGCCAGAATTTAGTAATCGTGGCGTATAATCAAGACCGCGACGCCTTGCGGACAAATCACCGGACCTTGATATTTTGTGAGTATTTTTGGGACTTTAAGCTCCCTATTTTTTAGCTAGTCTCAATTCACGAGTTAGTACGAAGGAATTTGAAGAGTAGGATCTATGAACCTTGCCAGATTGGAGGGTATGGGAGAAATTATTGCTTGAGGAAACGGTGATGCAGTGGCCGCTTGAGCTGAGAAAAGCTTGGATGTGCGCGTAGGGATAGTTTGAGGATTAGCTTTAATAAAGGGACGTACGGAGTAGTGTCATTGATATGTAAGAAAAGTTCTTGTTCTTGGTCCAAATTTAGCCGGGTGTTCTCAATTCTATTGGCTTTCTTATAATGTCCTCTTTGGCAGGAAGGTTGGGTCCTGGCCTAGATCTGAGCACCTGCACTGTAAGCGGGCTTCTTGTAGGCCCCCAATGAGTTCATTTTACTACACTTGATTTCGAAACTGGTGCCACCACTTATCGCATTTTCATTTGCTTCTTAATAATGAACTAGTCCATGAGAAGTTAATATTTTTGAGTCTCACCAATTATCTCAAGTTGTCAAGCCTGGAGTGGATGCACCTTACTATATTCATACTAGTTTAGATCTCCAGGAGAATAAGGAGTTAATATTAGAGGGTGGCACTAGTTTTGAAATCAAGTATAGTAGGTAGGTCTTAGGCTTCTACTAGTGGCTGGTTTGGAAACTCCTGCACCTGCATCCGCTATGCCCGATATAGAAACAATGAAATGAATTTAGCCTTTAACTTCTTATCTTCATTTAGCTAGTTATTATGTCGGGTGAAAAAGGTCTTAGAACTGAGTTTTGTCTCGATATTGCCCGATTTCCATTTATTTTTGTCGCACTAGCTTCTTATCGCTTTCGAGGCGAATACCGACCAAAACCAAGCCAGAGAAGAACAAATCGACGGCTCCGTAGAGCTAAACAAATCTGGAAGCGAAAGGCGAAGAAAAAATAAAAACAAAGGAAAAGAAGTAGAAATCCTAATAACCTGTGAGACAACAATCTGTTTACTGTTTAACTTTCCCTGACCCCTGCTATTTTCAACCCCTGGATTGTCTGATTTCTATGCGTGGCTCGCTCTTGCCTTGGCTTTCTATTCACCCTGAAGTGAGTACCCATCCAGATAAAGACAAAAAAGAATAAAGATAATAAGTGAAACTAGAAACCTGAAAGTCGGAAAGAAAAGTAGGGCAGTGGCTCAATAAGTAAGCACTCAGCCTTTCCTCCGTCCTAGAAACTCCTTTGACAGACGAGAAATGGACGTGAGCGAGAAGCGTGAGCGAGAAATGGACGTGAGCGAGAAATGGACGTGAGCGAGAAATGGACGTGAGCGAGAAATGGACGTGAGCGAGAAATGGACGTGAGCGAGACAACATCAGGTGCGATCATGGCGATCATCCCTGCCCTGCATCTTCAAGATGGCGTGATATTCGTTGGGCATTTAAAATTACAACAAGACCAGCCAGTACCGTTATTCTCTTGACCTGGACGAAGAGTCCGAGATTCGAACAGGTTAGCGGGTAACTTCACGGACGGGGTTCATCGTTTATTTGGAGCTACACTAATCTTCCCTCTTTGTTGTGTGACTATCTCTTTGATGATGTTTTTCATTTAACATTCTCGTTCTCTTCATTATATCTCCTTGTCCTTCTCTCACCCATACCTAACCCTTTTTATTGTGTTGGTTTATTATGACAAGATGTGAGGTAGGCCATGGTTACATTCGCCTACCGGACCCTGCATGTTCCTTTGTTTCGGATTTAGGTACTATGGCTGGTATAAATGGGGTTTTTGTGTTTAGCATTATTGTCTTTTTGTGGGAAATGTTTTTGAGAACTGGCGGTCACTCTGGCAGGTAATAGATATTAGTAGTATCTTGATCTCTTCTTGGTTTCTCATTCATGGTCATTGCCTTTGTTGCTTGGGTTTGTTCTACCATGCTAGTAGCTTCATGTGAAATGAACAAGTTACTATTTATGGGTTCCCACCCGCGATCTCCGAATCAGCTGCTTTGTTTGGCCGTCGATGGCCTTGTTTCGTTACGATATGCTGATGTCAAAGCACGAACTTAGGCTCACGATCACAACAGGTCAAGCTTAGCGCAGGCCTGAGTGAACTGAAAAATACTGTATTTATTTACTTATTCCTAATCGGTACGGCCGCCAACATCTCGTAATCGTGGAACTAGCGCGGGTGGGTGGATTGAAACTATGCACCGTGAGCCTATCACCGCCTAGGCATTTCCGCGACGGGATATCAAGTGTGGCATGGAGATATCACGTCTCACGTCTCTTTGAAGCTATTTTGGATCTATAGTCTAGTGATTGCAACTCGGCATTTTCGGGGTCCAATTGCGCCGGTCAGAT
>JAPDER010000147.1:0-15353 GCA_027569225.1 Aspergillus panamensis | reverse complement strand
CGTGTGCTATTTATTGGTTGTTTTTATTTTGCTTGCCTAACGTCACCTTGCCACAAACGCAAAGCAAAAAAAATCCATTGTATTTCCATTGCAAATATACTGTCAAATCAACAGTTTCACGCCTTCTTTTTCATTTCCCATTCGTATTCCCCCTACCGTTAGTGCCCCTGCCCACCTCTCATCCCTTTCCCCCCCCCCCCCCCCCCCCCCCCATTTTTTGGCCGTTGGGCCAAGAAGGAACGGTTTCCAGAAGTCATGAAGAAGAATTAGGAGGAAGATCACTTTAGTAACTCAAGTTGAAAATGATAGAAAAATCTCAAAACAATTGTAGTTGATGATATCTTAATAATGGCAATTCGGCTACTTCGGGATACCTTCAATTATGAATCAGTGGCCCTATTCCCTGTTCTTTTCTTCTTGAGACACTCAGATGTGGTCGTCATTCTCGCAACGCCACGCTGATACTCCGTAGGATAGTTATAGAATGTTTTTCTGTTCTCCATCAGCAAGGTCAAATGCATCTAATTCCAGAAAGGGAAACCTCGATTCCTGAGGCAATATTTGCCGCCTTATCGCAGAAAGCAAGACAAAGGGCGACTTCGACAACGACAACGACAACAACAACAACAACAAAAAATATGGCCATTCTTGAGGCCTAATTGATATGTCTATACGTTATTACTCTTCCAGATATCTTCTTCTCAATGCTTATCTGCCAAACAGAAGTGATATTGTTCGAGTCGTCGGCCTTGATCAAACACACTAGCTCACCGCCTTCAAAAACATCCAATTGATTTTTTTCTGCCTGGTTTTTAGTTATTTTTTTTTTTTCGCTCTCTTCTTGCCTTCGTGCTGGCTTCATCCATCCCCAACCCCTTTCCAGTCTCTGCGTCTTTATCTTTTTTCTTCAATTTATCTATCGCATCTGTGCCCTTTTTCCATCATAAAGTACACGAAAGACTTAATATTGGTTCTTCCCCCCTTAGCCCCTTGATCATGTTGGGTGCTATTCGCCGCTCCGGCGCGATTCATGCTCTACGGACCACCTCTCAGAAACTGGTGGTCCGCTCAGCCCCCCGAAAGTTGCAATGGCTTCCTCCATCGTTGTCCGTAATGCCGCGCATATCCAAGTCGCTATATCATTCATCGCCTGTTCGTTTCTCCTTGCCTACGAATGCTACGGCCGAACAGAACACCTTAGAACCGGAGTCAGCAGAACCGAAGCTATTCACCAAATTCGATCAATTGGCGGCCGAGCGACTGGTTGACCCTGCAGTCATTAATACCATCACCAAAAAGATGCTCATTGAGACGATGACCGATGTCCAGTCTCAGACTATCTCCCAGACTTTGAAGGGTGATGATGTGTAAGTTTCCTTGTTGGATCTCCTGTTCACCCCGAGCTCCCATGGCGCTAACTTTAACCCCCATTAGTTTGGCTCAAGCAAAGACCGGAACAGGAAAGACGATTGCATTCCTTTTACCTGTGATCCAAAATATATTAAAGGATCCAAGCATCAAGAAGAAGACATATGATGAGTTTCATCAAAGAGGCAGCCGTTTCAAGGACTACCGATCAGTGCCAACCGCGGCTGATATCCGGTCTATCATTATATCTCCGACACGCGAATTGGCAGAGCAGATTGCAGTTGAAGCCCGACGCCTAACGTTCAACACAGGGCTTGTAGTTCAGTGTGCTGTCGGAGGGACACAGAAGAGAGTAGGGCTTATGCAGCTCAGGAGGGAAGGCTGTCATATACTCATCGCTACACCTGGCCGGCTCAAGGATATCCTCTCGGACCCTGTCAGTGGTGTCGACGCGCCAAAATTGTCGACTCTTGTCTTGGATGAGGCCGACCGCCTGCTAGATGACGGCTTTGCTCCAGAACTCCACCAAATCCAGGGTCTACTTCCCGACCCAACAAAGGTGGACCGTCAAACGCTCATGTTCTCGGCCACCTTGCCCAAAGAGGTCATGGGCATGGTTCGAGATACCATGAAGCCTGATTTCAAATTGATCAGGACTACTCAAAGAGACGAAAACCCTACTCATCTTTCAGTTCCCCAAAACGCTGTGATCATGAATGGACTTGAAAATTTATACCCTTCCCTTCTTGAATTAATCAAGAAAAGCCTTTCCGACGGCTCCTACGGCGGCCGGTTCAAGGCCATTATATATTTCAATACTACACAGGAAGTTAGGTTCTCCTTCGAATTGTTTGATTCGCTCCGTCTCGACCCTGGAAACAGGCGCAGCCCACACCCCTTCGGCAAACTGTTTATGAGTGACATCCACTCCGGTCTAAGTCAGGCCCAGAGAACTCGAATCTCACAAGAATTCCGAAATTGCGAGTCAGGCATTCTCTTCTCATCCGATGTTACCGCTCGCGGCCTGGACTTCCCTGGTGTCACTCACGTCATCCAGGTTGGCGTGCCCCGTCAAAGGGAATCTTACATTCACCGACTGGGCCGCACAGCTCGTGCAAAAAAATTGGGTGAAGGATGGGTCTTTCTACACCCCAGAGAGGCACAGCAATTCAGAAGGGATATTGGAGAAGATATTCCTCTCACAGTGAATAAAGATTCAGTCCCGTTGGCTGAAGTTGATCTGAAGGACGATCACAACCATCTTTCCCAAGAGAGCTCAGAGTCATTGGCCCAGATAAAAGACGCTCTCACGAAGATTCCTCAGAGTGTCAAGGCAGAACTGTGCAAGAACAAAACAAACTTTTTACGGGGATCCTTCCGCGACCAACATGAACTGCTTCAGGTAATGAATGACCACGCAGTGCACGGGTATGGGATGGAACACCCGCCGCGCTTAGACCTCCGCCGGGCCCAAGATGGATCTTCCAAGTGGCGTCAAGGTCGTGAGGGGGTTCGTGATGAAGGTCGTTATGGAGGTCGTCATGGAGGTCGTCATGGAGGTCGTCATGGAGGTCGTGATGGAGGCCGTGTTCGTACACGTAGTCGCTGGGAAGAAGATGAATATCGACCCTCCTCTAGACATCGGAACTTCACCAGTGATCGTTTCAGGGAAGTCCGGTCCCGTCCCATCGGCCAATTCAACAAAAGAACTGGCGAATTCGACTTCGACGACGGTAGAGACAACGCGGCGTTGCACACAGAGAACTTTGAGGATTATACTCGCAAGCGACAGAGAGATTATTAAATCGGCTGATTTTCAACGACGGCAACTCATTTCCGCCCGGGGTTTGATTCCCTGAATTTTTTTTTTTTTTTGCACAAAGAATTTTTTTTTCTTCACTTCTCGTTATCAAAACTCCTACGCGATAAGAGATAACCTCGAACAATTGCACTGACGGCGTTACAACTGAGGTTCAAACAAGCAAGAAACTACCCCACTCGTCTATATTGTTTTAATTACAGCTTATTGGAATCATGTACATTATTTTTCGAGGACCCGTCATACTATCCCCCTTCTCGCTCAATTCGGGTCATTTGCTTTCTATTTTGGATGATGGGACGTCTTATGTGTGGGTCTGTCTATCTTTGCATACTTTTTAATTGTGTATGGATCTTTGTATGGGTTTCAGTCTGGGAAATATTTGTATGGTTGTGTTTATTTTAATTTATGTTCATGTGTACAATAAAAAAATCCAGTTCTTCTTCTCTTCACTTTCTTTCTTGTCTCTAGCTGTACATTCTCTTTATCGGAAAAGTGGTGTATCATGTAATTCATTCCATACACAAAACATATTCATGTTTAAACGCGGACAGCTATATGCAATATCCATCATAGTAAAACAATAGCAAAGTACAAACAAGAAACAAAATATAACCAAACCAATACAAATAAAGAAAAAACTCTAAATGTATTTCTATCATCTACCTATCCCATCAGACAATCATCAAATTCGTCGATATAAAGTAGAACAAGAAAAGAAAAGAAACCTGGAACGTACATGGTTTATTCGATTATCCCCAAAGCCGGCACGCAGACAAAAAAGAAAAGAAGTGAAAAATGGAAAAGAAAAACCTTGGGGGATCTACATAAAAAACAAAAGTGGTGGTGAAAAAGGAGGAAGAACGCAGCTAATCTGACGGTGACGATAGACCTACACAACTTTTTTTATTTATTGCTTAGCTTTCTTTTTCTCTCCGCGGGAAAGAAAAAAAAAGGGGGAGGTACAGCAGATGCAATGTTTTGCCATTTAGGCACGGTTGATCATGTCGTCACGGGCAGGACCAGTTCCGATCCATTTTACAGGAACACCGCCGAGTTCGCGCTCGATGAACTCGACGTAACTGCGGGCGTTGGCGGGGAGATCTTCCCAATTCTTGACGCTGACGGTCTTGCTCTTCCAGCCGGGGAGGGTGATATATTCGACCTGGACCTTGCCGAGGGTCTCGGCGTCAGCGGGGATCGTGTTTGTTGTCCGGGTGCCGTCAGGCAGGGTGTATGCGACGGCGACCTTGATCTCGTCGAAGTCGTCGAGGACGTCGAGCTTGGTCAGGTTGAGAGCGGTGTAGTGGTTGATGGACTGGGAGTAGCGGAGGAGAACCAGATCGAACCAGCCGCAGCGGCGGCGACGGCCGGTGGTGACGCCGAATTCGCGGCCGATGCTCTGCAGCTTGTCACCGTCGGCGTTGAGCTGTTCGCTGGGGAAGGGCCCGGAGCCAACGCGGGTGGTGTAGGCCTTGACCACGCCGATGATGGAAGTGATCTTGGTCGGGTTGAGGGAGAGGGCCTGCACGGCACCGCCGAGGCCGGTGGAGGAAGAGGTCACAAAGGGGTAGGTACCGTGGTCCAGGTCGAGCATGACGGCGTTGGCGCCCTCAACCAGCATTTCGGGGGCGTCCTGGTGTTTTTGCAGGAACGCCAGCTGGTCGACGATGTAGGGGACGAGGAGCTTGCGGTATTCCTTGAACCGGGCCACTTCCTCCTCGACGTCGTAGTTCAGTTCGCCGAAGCGGGCCGTGTAGCCGGCGTGCAGGGTGCGCAGTTTGCGCTCGAAGAGGGCCTCGTCGAGGATTTCTCCGACGCGGACTCCGCGACGCGAAGCTTTGTCACTGTAGCAGGGACCAATGCCCTTGCCGGTGGTGCCGACCTTGCGGCCGCCGAGGCCGGCCTCTTCCAGGCCGTCTACGACGGAGTGCAAGTCGAAGCAGACGTGAGCGCGGTCGGAGATGAAGATGCGACTGCTAGCATTCGTCAGGCCCTTAGCCTCCAGGGCTGCCAGTTCCTTGAAGAAGCTGGGGACATGCACGACGGTTCCGGCACCGATGAGGTTGATGCATGAGGGGGAGGCGAGTCCAGAGGGGAGGATGTGGAAGTCATATGTCACATTGCCATGGACAATGGTATGGCCCGCATCTATGCAGAACGCCGCCAGTCAGACCCTGATCGTATACCGAGAGGACAAGAGCGGGGGGAGGAGGGGAAGTGACTCACTGTGGCCGCCAGCGGCACGGCAGCAAAGTGTCGCCTGCTGCGAGAGAACATCCGTAATCTTTCCCTTTCCTAAATCCCATTGACAGAATCATCAGCAGCCGGTCCATCAATCTGACTGACTCTCTTCCCCATCTTCAACCAGACGCAATGCCCAGTTGCAGGAAATAAACTTTTTTTTTAAAAAAAAATCGGACAAGACCGCATCCCACGAACCTTCATCACCCCACTGGCTTCCCAGAACAATTGTAACACCCATGATGAATCAATCCGAGACGTTTCGAATTGACGAAGATATCAAGTGACGGACAACTGCTTTCTATCAAATCCATTAGCCCCAAGCCCACGCATTTGAACTACCCCTCCCCCTCTCCCTCGGCAAAAGAGGTCAAAATGAGGAGAAGAAAAGGCACACATACCACAATTGATGAGCAATACGACAATAAGAATAGAATGACAGAGAGACACCTAGGTCCCAATTGGTACCAAAGGTGAATGGAGCAGCAGCGAAACGTTCGCGACCGTCAAAAATCCAAAGCCAGAAAAAGGAACGGAGGGGAAATCTCCGGGCGCAATGGACGATATATTCTTCGACTGACGGTGACTGACTCAGCTCTGGGCATTACTTACCATACCATACTATGCTACCACATCCCCCGTTTCCTACCGAAGGACTGAGTATTGCGCTGGTAATACGCTCTGGTTCCGGTGAGTTTGTTCATGGCGGGGTTGGCTGGCTAAATCCGGAAGGTGGCGGCCTCAGGCGTTACCGGGGTCCGCCGCTATCGGAAGCTACCCTCTTTCCCAGGGCTCAGGGCTAGGGCCAGTGACTAGGGCTGCGTCTTTCAGATGCCTTGCTTCAATAAGAATAGCCATTAGTTACTATACGTATCATATAGAGCAGCCAAGAAAATCTCGAAAGAGATATACAGGTCCCACAGGTCCCTACCCGATGTCAACGAAATCTATAGTACAAACGACCCTCTCTCCCCAACTGAACCCCGAGACGACCTCATAACCATACGCCATGCCATATGCAAAAAAAGGGTTCCGGTGAAATGCACACTCTCAAACGCCCTTACAAAATCCTGCCCCCGCTGAGCGCCCAGTCTCGCAACTGCTTGTGCTTCAGGATGCATTCCCGGTGCCGTTCCCGAGCCACATCCCAATGCTTGTGCACCTTGTCATCCTCGTCCAGCCAGCGTACATAGGAGCCGAATCCCCATTTCCCATTCCCTACAGCTATGCTGTCATCGCTTTCATCATCGAGATCTTCTCCGTCTTCCGCTGCGCCGTTGACACGTCCTGAATCCCCAACAGCACTAATCCAGTTCGGCGCCATGGCAGTTTCGATTACGGATTGGCGGGCAAGGAAATGGCCCTGCATGCGACGGGTAAAGGTGTTCCACTCCCGCATATAGGCGGTCATTTCGGCCATATAGCGATCCAAGAGGACCCGAGGTATGCCGGCCTGCTGAGCTCCGGCGCCGATAGGACCCGGTTGTGGCGGTTCTGGTCGTTTGGGTGGATTAGGGCACATCAGTTCACGGGGGTGGGGGCCACGCTGCATGGTTTTAGTGGCGTTGGCGCGGGACTCGAACGGAAGGGTCGCGTAAACATCCTTGAGGTCTTCGAGACCACCGTTGTTTGTGGACGTGAGGGGAGGGACAGCGCTGAGGATTTTAAGGTTGAATAGGGCCGCTCCATCCTTTCGAGCGGATTTGCTAGTCGGCCGTGTCTTCGGTGTCGAAGTCCTCTTCACCTGCGGACTGACCGGCTTCACAGGCTCTGCTGTTGTACTAGAAGTGCCAGGAACCTCATCATCAAGGTCCATGGCTTCGCTATCGACATCGGCCGACGCTGCTGATTCCTGTCCGGTACGTGTATCAAATGTGGTCTTGGCCGCCTCCTCCGCTTCTGTTGCTACACTTGCTGGCTGTGGAGCAGTGCGTACTCGAGTTGCCGTTCTTGTTGGCTTTCGAGGACTCCGGTTTCGCTGTGAGTTAGCCGCGTGGAATTGCCGTTGGGAAGCATCGGCATTCGGTAAGGCTTCGGACATGCCCTTGAATTTGAACGCTTCACCCCAATCGTTATCCAGATAGCTGGCTTCGACAAAAGGCATTTGTGATTTAAAGACAGATTCCGAGCGGGTGGACTCGTGTTTGGAACTATTACCAGCGGAGTGCCCGGCTCGATGAGGACTATTTCTGGATGATGTTCGCCCACGGCCGCTAGGGGTTACACCGTCTGCAAAGTGTTCGGATTGGTCCTTGTGGTTTGAAGAAAAGGTCTTGCGTAAATCATCGTGGCTGCTACTCTTAAAGGCTCCATTCTGTGGTTGGCCTCTTGGGTTGGGAGTGTTTTTACTGTCATTCCAAAGTATCAGCATGAACCATGTTACTCGAGTGCCAATAGAGGAAGAGGTTTGTACAAATCAAAAGCGTCACCATTTCTGAAGAACGTTGGGGTATCAGAGGCGTATTTGCCTGAGCCACTTGCAGCAGAATCAGAATCAGGTGCTGTTCGTCGTCACTGTTAGGAATCATGCTCTCTTCGTATCTCAATCACACGCCTACAGAGGAATTCTTACTATGATTCCAATTACTTTGCGTACGCGAGTTGCCAAACGGCTGTTTCCCAAGCCTGCTCTTCGGAACAGCCTTGGGTTTCGGTTTGAAATGAACCTCCTCCTCTTCCTCCTCGGTGTCGTCCAGGTCGCTCGAACTCGTCGAGTCGTAGTTTCGGTTCCTTCCTTTCAAATTAGGGCTAGCACTCCGATGCCTTCCGGTTTCCAGGGGTGTCGGGCTCGGCGGATTGGTCCGCGGACGTTGTTTGGGACTTTTCGGGCTCTTAGGTGAGGAGCGCATGCTTGCAGAGCGTCCAAGCCATGAGCTGGAAAAGAAGGTCTTTTCACCCCCGGTACTTGCGTACTTGCTGCTTGTTCTCTCATATTCCGGCGTCCCTACCTTTTCAGTAGGCGTCTGAAACCCTGCTGCAGGTTTCCTCGAGGTTGGGGAAGGAGCTGGTGTGAATTCGCGCTCGAAGCGAGGGGCACTTCGGTAGGAGGAGGTTTTGGTCGCCATCGGTTCATCCCCGCCCGCGGCATGTGGCGCAAATCCTTGTTTCCTGCGTGATGATTGCGAATGGGTATTTTCCGGGCCGGTAGCTTTTGTGAATGTCCTCATCTGCTCATATGCCGACTTTGGTCTCCCCGCTGATGCAGAACTCGGCCTGGGGACCGAACCGGGTTGTGCTGAACGTCCCCCACGGGGATCAAATTGCGACCACCCGTGCATCCCCTTCATTTCCTGAAACCCTCGGTATGCATCCGCCCGTGTCTGGGTTTCATCCCGCATCTTTTCCCACGGTTGCTTAGGGGCCGCACGCGCATAGCTCGCATAGCGCTGAGCGCCGGAAGAAGGGCCGGTATGGAAGGACTTTGGGCGTTCTCCGAATGGATTTTTCGCAGCAGAGGGCTTCGCAGATGAATATCCACTGGTTGGGTCTTTCCGAGCGGAGGTTGGTTTGGGTCCGTAGTAGCCATTTCGCAGCCGGTCTGTGTCGTACTTTATCCGGTGTTGGGGGTCACTGAGGATCTCATGGGCTGCTTGGATAGCCTGGAATTTGGCGTTGAATTCCAGCTCTTTCCCGGGGTTTCGATCCGGGTGATACTTGAGGGCTGGCTAATAGTCAATCTCCATACTTTTCCTCGTCTCATCGCCGTTCAACAAGAGCCACCCTACCTAGTTTCCTGAACTGCCTCTTTATGTCCTCAGAGTCTGCGGCAGGGGTGAGACCTAGGTCCGCATAATAATCTCTCCGCACGTCTGCCTTCACCATTGTGAACAAGCGGTTGACCCTTGCAGGATCTGTATCTTCGGGAATAAACGAAAACCACTATAGTCTAGTAATGGCCCAATGGTGCTGTACATGACCTCGCACACGAGCGGGGACGGTGGGGTTCTCAAGAATATAACGACGGGAGCGATGAATGGGTATATGATATTAATATTCAACGAGGGATGACGCAAGTCGTAAGGTCTTGAATATCCAAATCGGGTCGAACGAGGGTGAACCGCTCAATCGCAGCGAGGAGGAATTCCCTATCTATTCGTCCTCTTCAGGTCATCAGCCCAGTCCAAAAATCTCATGAGCACAAGCAACCAGAGAGCCCACCTTGACAATATAAGAGCAGCGTTTACTTTCCCCCGCTTGTTTTCGTTGGTGCATAGAGCTTTGACGTAGATTCATCAACCCAACTTGCCCAAGGAGAATCCTTTTTGTTCTCTAGTGCAATAGATTTTCCGTCTCTCTGATTTTTCTTCTATCGGTCGAGCACGCCACGATAAAGATACAACGATCGTCTGCAATCCGGGCGTCGCCGCAAACCAGTATCGAACCCCAACGAGAAAGCTGCAAGGCGAGGAAAACACACGCAGGTAAACACAGCACCGACGATCAAAAACGTCCCCCCAGACACAACGACGAGCCGAAACGCAGGGCAAAGTAGCAGCAACAGCAGATCCGGAGCCGGGACCAGCAGGTTTTAGCGTGGAGATCGTACGTAGATCGACTTTGTTTTCCCCCTTCTCTTCCTTCTACCAGCTGTTTCAGTCGGAGAAAGGAAAGGAAAAGGAAAAAAGGGGAAAAGGGAAACGAAGGTAAAGTAGGAAAGAAAAAAGAAATTTAAATTTTAAAATAAAACCAGCTCTCGCAGGGGAGAAGCCAAAAGTAGCTGATCGACCAGCCACGCAGGCAAGTTGTTTTTCCAGTAGACGAACCAGAGGGCGGTTGCGTTGCCGGGGGATGATTTAATTGAAGAAGCGAGGTTCACTCACTAAGGCAGGCTTTTTTAGGCCGGGACAACTCAACCGCCGCCGCTCGACAGCCAACAACTCGATCGCTTGCTGCCCAATTCACATTCAAGGCGTTGGCCTCATCTTCGTCTGGCTCTGGACAGGGCTATCTAAAGCACATCTTACGCCGATGTGGGGTCTTTTTCGTCTGATCCCCAAGACCACAGAGACGAAGAAAAACTAAGCTATATCCAAGACAACATTTTAAGCCCACAAGGTATATATATATACGTTACAACCCCCAAGATATTAGGAAGAAGAGGAATAAGAAGAAGAAAAAAAGACATGCAGAATTGGTTCGTTAAATCATTTCGCCTTTTGGGAAACCCCGCCAAAATTCCTCTCTAGTCTATCTACAGAACAGGGAAAAAATATATCCTATATGTGTGTTGGATCCAGGTTCGAAGGTCATATACCTCCCGGACCAGGTCCCGGTCCAGCTCCTCCTCCAAAGAAGTACCCCTCTAGTAGATCATAGTTGGCATTTTCACTCCAGTCATGCTGGAAGTCGACTGCCATCCCAAAGCCAAGGTCAATTCCAACGCTGTGGCCCGCCCCGTGTCCTAGCAAGGACATTGCTTGGAGGTTATAATCGGAGTTTTCGTCTGATCCCATGGCCATCTGGCCGTCCACCCCGGCGGAGTCGAATTCCAAGTAGTCGAGCCCCATCCCGGAAGCGTTCTCTTGTTCTGCGGTTTGATATTGAGGATGACTAGCGTTGGCGGTAACGCTGCTCGGAGAGTCGCTTGGTTGTGGCGAGGTGTTATAGTAGTACTGTTGCTGGTGTTGTGGCTGTTGGGTTTGAGGAGAGACAGGGTTTTCGTAATTGCTATAGTATTCCATAGACGATGTCCGATGCGGATGAGGCCGTGTAGGTCGGTCTGGGGCAAATTTTGGATCCGAGGTCTCGGAAGCAGAGAAAGTCTTCACAGGCTTCCTCGCTCCACTACTCTGTCTCTCAGGCATAGCGTTGTTGTCACCGAAAAGGTCCCCGAGATTCATGTCGAACCTGGGGAGCGGTCGAGATTGTCGCATCTGCATCTGTCGGCGGGCTGAACCGTGTCGTTGGCGCGGATCCATCGAGTACCTCCCATACTGTCGGTGTCGGCTGCTATGCGACTGTCTGGAGGCGTGAGAAATGCTCTGGATACGGCTCAAGTCAACCTGAGACCCAAAGCCGGTGGTTGATAGACTCATCTCAACAGTCGCCTTGCTCATTCGCTCAAATGCATCACGGCAAGCTTCTGCGGGAGGACATTTATGCATTAAGTCCCCGAGGACGGAGGTAGCAGCGAGGACAGTGAAATCCACCTCATCGAGGGTCTAGGAGCGAGTAAGAATCTTGAACAAATAAGAGATACATGAGAAGACGTACCAATCGGCTTCGAACCCAAGGTGAGTGCCAAATTGCGTACAAAAAGGAGATTCCTAGGGACAGAAGTTTAGTCTCGGTATGCACAAAGAAAGAAGACCGCAACGTACCGGCCATAAAGATGTGGTGGGTAGCTAGATAAGTATAATTGACTAGACGAACGCGATGCATTTGGCGATATATCCGAATCACCTTTTGTCCAGCTTCGGCAACCTTGTAATATATATCGTCTTCATCCTCCTCATCGACCTGGGAGAATGATGGGCTGGAGACATCTTCGGCTGGCGGAACCTCATCGGCTAGCTCAGCAGGCACCGTGAGGCTTTGTTGATAAAGCATGATTACAGCCTGCCAATAATTTAACTCTAGAAACTCGACGGAGAATCGTACACCGATGTCGTGAGAGGTTGGCGCGCTTTGCTGCCACTCGGCCAGTCGCCGATGGATATCCTTCCGCCACGATCGGAACGAATCGAAACCTTGGAGGAAAGGCGAGACAACATCTGAGCGGATAAAGCCTCTGGCGGTAAAGGGGGCTCTTTGTCGAGCAAATCGTGCTTGTTGATGTTGGAGCACGTCCTGAATCTCAGACTGTAGCACTCGTAATTTGAAGTAGTGGTACGCTGCATGTTTATAACTGGGCGCGCCTTCCGGAGGCATCACAATTCCAGACTTCGTAATATACCTGTCCTCCACCAGGGATGGGAACTCAGTGCTAATAGCCTGATCGCTGATACCAAATGGACGGCCAACGCAGCAGCCGACGAGACGGTCGAAGCTGTAGACGCACCACCACAATCGTCTCCGCAGGTCACGAACCCACTCTCGGCGTCCGCGCTCCTGGATATCGATCCGTACTTTATCCTTGCTATCTTCTTTCTCAAGTGCACGACTGATTTTCTCATCCCCCTGGGTGTCTAGGCCGGCGCCGTCCTCATAATGAAGACCCAGGTCGACCGCAAGCCGCATCGCAACTCCAACGATGTACCAAAGTCCGGGTGCAACGGGCCGAAGTAGGGCAAAACTGGCGAGAAGAAGGACCGCTTGCAGCTCTTCTAAGGCGCCAAAGCCATCGCTAGGCGAAGAAGCCGACAGGAAAGACTCGAGGTGGATGATCGCAGACGCATGGTACTCCTCCGGTTGATATTGATGGCTGGACATCCGCAGCCTCTTTGATGTTGATGCAGACGGGGAATGATCCCGACTATCGCTTTGATCATCGCCCGTGGGTTTGTCTTCGAATATGATGCCAGCGCCAATCGCAAATACAATATTCAAAATGTAGAGACTCCGTGGGGAGCGATTCTTCTCCTCGATCGCATACGTGCGGTCAAGCAGCTCCATGAAATCCGTCCGATGCAGAATGGGTATTTGTGGGTTTGCGTGTTCGAAGTACAGGTCCGCTAGCCTCTCCGCCAGATCTCGTTCTGGGAACCCTGCACATTTCATCATCGGTCTTGTCTGTAGACCAAAGAATGAATCCCGCATTGTGCTCCCTCCAGTTCCGGTCGCGCTATGCGGCAGAGGCTCCTGAGGACGCATGGGGCCGCGTTCTGATACATTCCCGGGGACGGAACTTTTTACTGCGGCAAATACAACCCGTGCAAAGGAAATGCCAGAAGTTGATCCCAAGTATCGCGGATCGGAGGTTCCTTGCACAGAGACCATCCCGATGTTGGAAACGAGGTTCTGTATCCGCCAATTATCCTCCTTCTCGGGATCCTTGTTACCCTCTGCGCCTTGTCCGTTCTGTGCACTCTTATCCGGCGCTATGACTAGACCATCTTTCTCCTTCTTGGCGCGCGCCCATTTATCATTTCCATCCCCAGCAGATATCTCCGCCACTACCGACCCATCCACTGGGATCACATGCGTCCGAGCGGGGTCGTAGCCTGCCTCCACTTTCATGGCTTCCTCCTCATCGAAGGCCACTGCCTCCTTAAATTCAATCCGGTTATCCCTCAGAAGTTTCTCCAGGTGTGCCACGCGCGCCTCGAGGAAGTACACATAACTGCGGGGAATCTCGCGTTTGGTGATCGGATCGTAACCTACACACCGCACCCCAGCTTTCTCGCAGGACTGACACCGGGGAAGTCGCTGGTCGCACCGATTCTTACGCTGTCGGCATCGGTTGCAAGCGGAGACATTGCGGAAGGACGAAGAATTCGAGGCGGACGAAGCAGATGCCGTGGCTGCTGCGCCGTCGCCGGGTGGTTGTTGCTGAGAATGTGCGGGGTTCTCAGACGGGACAGGGACGGATTCATTAAGTGGGTGCGGTCGTTTCCGCCCAACGGAGGTTGGGGAGACCGGGGAAGCGGGATTCAACATAACGACAGAAGAGCGATGGTAAGCGGCCCAAATGTGTCACCATGTCTCGATATGGGGTTCTGTAGCAGATCAGACGAGGCGAGAAGGCTGTATACCGTAAGAGAATAAGGGACGAATTAGCACGGATAGTAGCCATGCGCTGAGTTCGATATCGAGTTTTCACTACGTGAGCGCGCCTCGTCCAGCTGAAAATCCCGTTACTTAGCCCTTTAGTCCTATCATGAACCCGGTGGTCGGGTTTGTTCTTTCCCCCTTAACTCTTCGGAAGTTCTGGTTAGGGTGAAAGGCGATTCTGTCTGAAGTGCAGAGTGCGGGTGTAGCGCATGGCGGACGGAACCTGCCACAACCAGTCAAGGCAGAATGAACACGAAAAAAGATGCGAGCGATTTATAGGACAGTCGAAAAGGGGAGGATTGAGACAGGGAAGGGGAACGTATGCACGTCACGATAGGACAGTGCTGGTGGAGTTCTGGGATGACACTTAGAAAACCAGCCTTGATCAAATGCGGTCCAACAGAACTGTAATGGAGGACTTCGTGGGGGGGGGTAATTGGACTAACTTACCTCGGCCACGCTGCTTTGAAAGGCTGTAGATAGGCTCTGCGGAATTGGATGGAGGGTGAAGAAATAGGACCCTAGGATAAAGCCTGGCCTCTGATACAATGATAATGAACCGACCTCGAGCCTCAAAAATTCGTTCGATCTGTAGTTGAAGAAATCCAATTTTCACAAGCCGCCGCAACCACGGCGGGCGGAAAACGAAGCCTAGGTTTTGCGTCCGGCTGTAACAATACCGTACCCCAGGCCCCCACGTGATTCTGTAACGAGTGACCAGCGTGATTGGCCACTGATAAGCCAAATCTGGAGGGTTTTCCATTCACGAGTCAGGCAAGGCGACTCGGGAATCAAAAGTACGACCTCGAATTGTGCTAAATACGAGTCAAGTAGTAATTGCCAATGAATCTAGTTCCATGGTTTGTTGGTTTACTTACCCTGAGCGAATCGTGGAACTAAAGCGCGGATAAGGAGATCCCTTCTAGACTCCTTATATTGGGCTATCAGATAGCTGTAAGCTAGGCCATCAATGAGTTGAAGCTGAATATCTTTCCTCCCTCCGTTGATCACAACCCCGCACTGCCAGATGACGTGAAAGCGCTTCCAGCTGGCACTTAGCGGTAAGGGAAATTAGCGATTTGGTTCGTTCCATCAAGAGTCTCGGACAGGTGGGGGGGGGGGGGTGGGGGGGGGGGGGGGGGGGGGGGGGGGCGGGGGGGCGGGGGGGGGGGGGGGGGGGGGGGGGGGGGGGGGGGGCGGGGGCGGGGGGGGGGGGGGGGGGGGGGGGGGGGGGGGAGGGGGGGGGTGGGGGTGGGGGGGGGTGTGTGGG
>JAPDER010000146.1:0-15380 GCA_027569225.1 Aspergillus panamensis | reverse complement strand
TGAACCTGCTTGCCCAAACCGGGAAAGCGCTCCCTGAAAGTATTGTATAGCTTGTGCATCTGATACCGCTTGTTAGCCTTTTGAAGCTCCAACCACCTTTCATCTTCTGTCAAGTCTTTGCCTTAGCCCTGAGGTAGGCATGAAAAAACGCCCAAATGCCCTCTGTGCCAGGTACTATCGACAGACCTCAATATATCCATGTTATTCTTTAGATTTTCAACAAGAAGCTTCACCACATCCAAGTGGCCATTCGCACTGGCAAGTTCAAGAGCCTCTTCGTATAAGCCGCTGTTGGTGGAGCTGAGATTCCTTAAGGCTTGACCGGCTGCTTGTTGGTTGCCGTTTGGACAGGCCCATTGAAAGTACCTACAACAATAGCTCTCTCGACGTCACAAAGCTACCTGCGATTTTAACCCATATCAGCGACCTAATTATCATTCTGAGGTCTCAAAGCGTGCCTCCAGCGTCGCCACCCCGGTTGCAGGCGATCAGCCGCCCATCCTAGAGCTCATTTACCCAATTCTTCCTAAGCTACACTTACAGTTCAAAAGTCTGTGCACACTAGCAAATATGTAGTTCGACCACCAACTTCAAATAATAATTACCCAACAACCACAACGAATTAGGACCTCTAAATACATTAAAATTAAAGCCATTCAGGACTTTGTATATCCACCACGAGCTTGAAGAACTGTGTGTATTCGGCGTGGCATGGAATTAATAAGTCTGTCAATCGACTCCTGGGGGATAGCCCACCATGCTTCTTGAATAGCTTCATGAAATTGATTCCAATTGATCTCAGCTCTTCCTTCCTCAAAGATAAAGGGATGAAGCTTTAAAATCATGCGCTTTAGCATGTTCCACACGTGTTCTATAGGATTTAGATCAGGCGAGTGTGGAGGCCAATCGACCACCCAAATATACTTGATTTCGAAACTAGTGCCACCCTCTAATATTAACTCTCTATTCTCCTGGAGATCTAAACTAGTATGAATATGGTAAAGTGCATCCACCCCAGGCTTGGCAACTTGAGATAATTGGTGAGACTCAAAAATACTAACTCCTCATGGACTAGGTCATTATTAAGAAGCAAATGAAAATGCGATAAGGGGTGGCACCAGTTTCGAAATCAAGTGTTACCATGATTACGACTCGTATGACGGAGAGGGGGTATGGGAATACCAGGAGGGGAAACGTTATATGCCGATGGAATCAGCACCTTTCTCGACCGAGCGTGAGCTATAATTTAATTGAACTATCTTAGATGTGGTAACAGGAGTATGGTGGGCGGAAGACCTCATCAGCAGTCGCACGCATACTCAGAAAGTTGTGGACAAAGCAAACCAGTGTATGTTACGAAAGCTGCTGGCCACCGTGCCATATGAGGATGGGATGATTCTAATTTAGAAAAGGTCACAGGAGAGCTTCTGCTGATAGGTACGAAAGTATATGCAATCTTAAATCCGATTGAGTGTCTATGGCAGAGACAGGCTTACAGTGATTTCACAACGGGACGGAGTTGCTGCACCGCGGGATCAAAGGCCAACAGGGTGCCTTCCACCTTGGATAGAGCACTTTGCACCCGCGACAGCGTATCCTCCACTCTTGATACCCTCCGCTGAAGTCCTACACTCCACATCCTGTTATTTTTGGTACACATACTAGTGAATCTTAAGGAGGGGAAGGGTGTAGTTCCTTGTTCAATTAATCTATCCTTTCTGGTGAACACAATTATTTAAACAGGGGCCTAACTAACGTAATCCATCTCCTCGCTCGACTCGACGAGTGCCGATTTCGCAGGCGGGGGGACCCTGTTATACCCCCTAAATATCCCTTGAACCACAAGAATGCCGCCCGTTGGCCCATCACCGCGGGAGAACTAGCACTGGATCCCCTGCATCCCATGCCAGGAGACCCATACCAAAGATCACATCAGGGCACTCAGCCCACTGCCATCCGAAAGGTAGTCCTCCTGCCCCAGATGTCGGGGATCTGCAAGTACTAGCCCAGAGTGTAGGGCCAGGACAATTTTCAGACAAATTACCTTGTTCACTTCACTCTTTCAAGACCTTCGACTTCCTTGCCTGCTAATTACAGGCATAACACTCAATCTTCACCAAGACCACTATTGAACAGCAATTCCTTGATTGCAAGCACTGCAGTACTACTTCAGTGTTTTAGTGCATTCGACGCCCACAATTCAAGACACGTCTCGCCAGGTTGTCCTTGTCCTACTGACTGTCAGTCCCTCTTGCACGAATACGCAGAGGAAGTAAGTAAAAGCCACGGTCCGGCGCGGATCGGGGGCAAGCCTGTCCGACAACCTAGGCGTTCTACCGCTATACCACACCCTCTATCACAATTCAGAAGACACACTTTGAGACATGAAAATACTGGCGTGAGCTATCAGGGCCACTCGGAGGCGTGACAAATGCTTCAGAGAGGCACTGATGGCCGCTGGTGACCCTGTAGGAGCCTTCGAGGAAGGCTAAATTAGGGGATAATGCATCAATCAATCAATCAATATATCGCGCGGCACGAGAAGGGAATGAAGCTGTAGTTAATCTGCTAATCGCGTGGGGCGCTACTGTCGATGCCCAGAACTCATCCATGCAAAGCCCACTCTATATAGCAGCAATTGAAGGACATTGGAAAACAGTACAAGCGCTTCTTCGTGGAGGCGCAGCCATTGACACACGAAATGGCCGGGAAGCATTATTCTTGGCCGCACTTCCAGGCCATATGGAGGTCGTACTGCTGTTGCAGGATATTCGGGCGTCTTCTTACTTTTTTGAAATCGCCCCTAGGTCGTTCCCCAACTCAATTGTAGTTTAATTCGAGATAGTTAATGACTAACAAATACATACGCCGTCTATTTCAGTTAGACACAAAATCGTCCTACCGCTGGGGGGAACCTCCAAGCCCGAAAGTAAATGGAGGTGAGGTCGACTTGGGTATGATCCTTGTCTGCAAAAACTACTCAAACTTCATATTAAAGCAATGCTCAACGCATGGAAAACTGCATTTTGAAAATTTCCTGTTGCGAAGACTGACTTGTGGGAATAGTCCATCATAATCTTTGCTCCTGAAACCTTTGACTGTTTGAGCTATGCTTATGATAATGGCCCTGCTTATCTTGTTAGCCCGTAAGTTTTCTAATGGTAGAGAAATTGAATTGCTAGCATATATGATGCCACCTTAGCAAAGAGGCTCAGAAATGAGTTCAAATAGGCTTCGGAATACAAACAAGCATCACGATACTATGGAGTGATGCAAAATAGAAGTCGCCGTTATTATTGAATTTGATCGCCGTTACTCGCGGGTAATGGTCTGTCCATGGAATTTCCCATTTTGCGTCTTCGCTGAATACAAAGGAATAAGACCACCAAAAGGACAACTGCAATTATAATAACAAGGATGATAGGCCCGACAAGTGAGCCGGTCATTTTTTTAGTGTGATTGGCCGACTTGTGTGCCCGGAGTGAATCTAGAGAGTGCATGATAAGTTGTGCCGCAGGCGTACGGCTTGCATAAGAGGCTTTTCATTATATATGTGATCAAGTGGCCTCAAACTAGCGTTTTGCGTATATATATATATCCCTTCATAAAGAGCGCTCTTCCTAAGTCAATCAGGCTTATTACGGAAAATGCTTCAAATTGTCCCCATTTTGAAACTGATACGGATTCCCTGCTGGCCAGGGAGCTGCCAATCTCCCCTACTTTGTTGGAGTTGCCCTATGTACATAATACATTGCTTGAATAGTCTGGCACTTTCAGCCTGCTGTCTATCGCCATACAAATCATGGTTACTATTCATAGGGTTTTGCGCCCATTATTCACTTCCCTCTTACAGGATGACGCGACAAAAAATTACAAGCCCACCACCCACAGTCAAGTTCATGGGATGCTATAGCCGCCTTTGATCTAAATCATACCGTATACATGCAGCCTCAGATGGTGAAGTTCACTCCCTCAAACCACCTCTAGCACTTTCTTCCTAGGAATAAGAAGAGGGGGTGCAGCAAAAACTCCATGATGGGGAGACCTAGCTGCAGTTCCCCCGATCCTTGACCCCACCACTAAATCATAACTTCTCTAAAGATTTAGACCCCAAGCTACCACCGCCGAGCGGTTGAAAGGCCCCGCCCCCCGTCTTCATCAGCGGCGTCTTCGGTCTGAGGATGGAATAAATAACTCACACTGCCCCTGCCATCTAGCTAAGCAAGCGAGCTGAATTGTCTGATGGGGATATTTCGGATTTCCCACATCACTACCGATAGGCTTCAAGTGGGAAGCCTGCTCATCTCAATCGCAGGATGGAGTATATCCTTCATTGCATCTATCGCCGCAACCACCCGCGTGAAGTATCCAAAATATTCGTGGTGGGTCCTCGCCTATTCACTCTGCTGCATCATCGGACTGGTGTACATTTTGGGAACGAACGCCATTCCCAGGTTCCGGCTCGCGACTACAGGATACCTCTCCGCTGCGACAGTGATGTCGGCGCTGGCCACAGATAGCCTGATCCACACCGACTTGTCGGCATGTCGAGCCGCAAGCGGAGGCTTTATTTTAATGTGCATTGGCTTCTTGATATGGCCATTCTACTTCTCACTACGACTCCAGTTCAAGGCTCCTGAGCACCGATCCTTGGAATGCGGTCCGCGGTTCCCGGGTTACTATCGTTCGCGTACTTTGTACTCCCATAATACCAAGTCTAGTTAAACCGGTTCCTGTTGTATTACTATAAGGGAATAGAAGACTGTCTTATGATAATGACCATTTGCCCTACGCTATTGATAATATTTAGGCCAATTTAATAATTCTGCTTGCGTACATTCCCAAAATCATATATAGGGCCTTGCATTTCTTGATGTCAGGCGGCTCAAAGAGGAATCACAGTACTTACGTCCTTAGTGCTTCAGAGCATAAACGACACCCAGGGATTTAACAGTTTGGGTGTGTCTTACGCCAGCAAAAGCCAGATTGGGCACAAGAAATCCTCCATGCCCTTTTTACAGAAAATGAGTCACCTTGATGACCTCGATACTACAGTATATTATGTAAAGACCCGTCTAAAGTCAAGTAGACAGTACTAGATAAGAATTATTTCCACTTTTCCTCCACTTCAGTAGATTTCACTGTTGTGTCTTATTTCGCCAGTTCTAGCCGTTGAATTTGCTTTCGACAGATATGTACGTTATGGAGGTAGAGTTATCTTCAAGGAAGTGTCAATGTGAATATTTTTGGCGCATAAACTCCCCTGTGGCCTGGTCTGCATTTAAGTAAGATAGATGTAGTGGGGTTTCACCAGAATCATTGCCCGAGCAGCCATTCGCCCCATTTTTTAACAACAGCTCCACAAAATCTATATCGCCAAGGATTGCTGCGTAGTGAAGTGGTGTGTATCCACCATCACGAGTAGCACCAACCTCAGCACCTTTCTCATAGCCTTTTGAGTTGACATCTGCGCCTTTGTTGAAAGCAGTAAGGTTATGGAAACGCCCAGTTTCTTGCATCCTGCTGCCTTGTGGAGTGGTGTACAGTATTGCCATCATCATCGGTTTTATTGACATCTTCCCCAGTATACACTAGTTGTTTTACTTTATCATGGGAGCCATGAGAAATTGCACCGAAGAGCGCTGTGTTGTCGGAGCTATCAATCTCAAATAAGTAATGGGGCTCCAGCTTTGCAAAGGTATCTTCAGAGGCAAAGAACCAGTCCGCTTTCAATGCAAGTGCCCCAACAGGCCTTTAGTGGTCTGCTCAAGGTCCCTTTTTGCTGTTTAGAAGAACCCCTCTATTTCAGTTCAGCCAAGCTCGAACGTTTCCCAACTTCAACCCATCAGGAGGCGCAATTAGGATCTTCACACGACCTAGAGAGCAATTTTCCTCTAATTTCTTCAAACGTCTTTCTATTTCATCTATATGTACTGATGTTATTATCAATATACTAGGTGAGATGTATATATCATGAGTCTGCAGCTTCCATGGATCAAACTCTTTCTATATAGCTGTTTCTGCCAAGGGTTTGCCGCACTAAGTATAGCTAGGTCCCGGTCTACAAATGTGAATGTTTAAATTCAGGCACAGGTCAGCCTACTTGCAGGTTGGTCATGGCACTCCTTCCGATTACACTCCAAGTGCTTTCCACCGTCTTTTGGATGACAAATGGAACTGACGCTCGGCCAGGGACTAGTCCCAGGGACTGCCCTAGTAAACGCGGTGCTGCCTACAATGTTACCTCCACCGTTCCAATCCTCGCATCGAGTGGCAAAATAAGCTGGGCCTACAATTGGGACGCGACAAGCAGAGGTTTGTTGAGCGTCGAGTTTGTACCTATGATATGGGGGTCCCATCCGTCCGAGGAGGATTTGGCCTCTGTTGGGCGAGCGCTGGACAACGGCAGCAACTATATCCTGGGGTTCAACGAACCAGATCACTCTGAGCAAGCCGCCACCAATCCCTCTGAGGCGGCTTGGGCATACCGTCAGTACATCACACCTTTTTTCGGTAGAACAAAGTTGGTGAGCCCAGCCGTCACGAATGGTGAAGGGGAGAGTGTCGGGCTAGATTGGATGGAGAAATTTCTCAATCAATGCGCCGAGTGCAGCATCAGCGCGATGGCGGTCCATTGGTACGGTACAAGCGCTGAAAATTTCAAACACCACATTGAAAAATCCCAGGAGCTGGCGGCCCGGTACAGCATAAGCGAGCTGTGGGTGACTGAATTTGGTCTGGAAGCGGGTTCACATAATACAGAAATACTGCAATTTCTTGACCAGGTCCTTCCCTGGCTTGACGGGCAATGCGGAGTCGCTCGATATGCGTACTTTCTATGTGCAGACCGATACCTGATCGATGGCTCTCGATTAAGTGACACAGGGAACAGATATATTGCCTGAAATGAGGCGGTCTTATCCTCTCGTCACTAGGTTTCATCTTCTTGTGGCTGAGGCCCGGTTGACTACACCGGAGAAGCTTTAGAGTAGAGTCCGTCCATAACGTATTACATGTATTAATCTTGGAGCACCTAGCTGGAACTTGAAGGCACTACCTATCAAAAAGAACCGATTCTAGTTTGTCTAAGCGGTAAAGAAATAAACCAGGACGTGGTAGAGGACACTTGGCCACCATTCTCCCATTACAGGAAGCTTTCGCGATATGAACTCGCAACGAAGACACCACGACCCAGCTGACTGTATATCGTCTTTTGGGGTTCAACTTCTAGCAGATGTTATATGTCTTTCCCCCGAGGTGATTAATCCGGTGAAGAACGGCTGTATTGCCATCGGAAACGGCTGGATTAAAACAAGAGAGAGTACAAAACGATTCAACGTTGTAGTCGACTGTCCATAGAGACTTATCCCTACTGAGTCCCCAGTTAGGTCTTTTCATTATTTACAACTGTGGTAGATCTTGTTATTCCCAGCACACGTGTGCCTACATCTATATGCGACGGCACACCGCGGATCCGTTTCAGAAGATTCTGGAGAGCATCCGAAATCATTGAATCATCTGGGGCATGGATCCTGGCTTCCTCGAGGTCTATTTGTGCGTGTTTCCACTTTCCCAGACGAACTCTCGCTAATCCTCGTCGGTATCTTGCTTTCGCCGCTTGTTGCGGCGTGATGCCTGGTACCACCAACGCCCGCCGCGCAGATGATTCAGCATCACTCTAATCTTCGAGCCGCAGGTACATTAGCGCCATATCCAAGTCAAGATCAATGCGTAAGTTGGTACGTCCAGTTCGTCAAGCTGAGAAAAACATTCGGCATAATGGTCGATGGCTGCACGGAACTGCCCCTCTTTGGCCGCCAGATTTCCGCGGGTTTTCGACCTGTTGAGCTTCGCAACAGCTGGATCCCGTCGGCAGAGTGGACACCGCCTATCATGATTGAACCACTTGAGGATACAAGGCTTATGGAAAGTATGTTCGCATGGAAGGAAAACTGAACCTTCGACCAACCTCTCAAAACAAATACAACAATCCGATTCGGGGGACGGGATGTTTGTCAGGCTCTGGATGAAATGCGTAACTGGTTGTCGGTCTCGGTGGCTCAGTGAAATCGCAGTTGAGACTGTAAACATCCGTAATGGCATCTGTGTTAACAGGCCCGATCAGTATGATTCTTCCCAAGAAGGTCAGTCGAAAGAACATACCAAAAATGGCTCTCCGAGCCCCTAGAACCTGAAGCTCTTATACATAATTTCCATCGTCTCCTCGGGTCAAATCGCATTTGATCCATATTTCGATTCTAGGAGACCTAAGGATTCTTTTTCTAGAATTCCTAAACTCCAGTGTTAAGAATCAGCCTTCCTTCGCGGGTCTAATCATTGCGCCACAGGGCGCAATTAGCCTGTTCTAGTGAAAATACCAGGAATTACAACCTGGTATCGCCATACAAGACGGTGGCTAATTAATTCCTCTCAAAATCTCTGAAATTCACTTCTATCACTTACTTTTGGACCGTTTTCCCTCTAGGACAAGAATAGCGGACGATACTCTAGATTCCTGCTCTCAAGTTCACGAGTTTGATCCCTTTAATATGTTACACACGCTTCCACTGGAGCTTCACTTGATGGTGCTTCTTTATCTTCATCGGAGGGACCTCCTTACGCTTTGTTTGACCAACAGATTGTTTCTTGACAGGACTCAGCGTTCGCTCTTTTTAACGGTTAACTTGAAGGAAGCCACTCGGCTCCTCAGCTTTGCAAGCGCACTATTCCGTTGGCCCGAGCTTGGCCTACTAGTCCAAGATTTGACGTTGGACATCAATACGATGATGGAAGAGTCACAAACACTGCCACTCAAAGTATTCGAAAATTTCAAATCAAAAGTTGAGATTTCCCCAGAACTACCACAGTGGCAAAGCAGCATAAATGCTGATACGGTGCCCAATCAGGCCTTCCAAAAGTTCGACGCCGTTGGTTTGGCCGCTCTCCTTCTCCAGCAGACACCACCTCTCAAACGATTATGCCTTTCGCTCGGCAACACTTGCCTACTGCCAATTACTTATCCGGCAGCGAACGCGACGAACTATATGCACAACTTGGAACGGTTCGAATTGGATGGCTGGCCCGCATTTTACGTGGGAGATGCCTCGCCCATTCTCAGCCTCCCGAAGTTAGAGGGCATCGCGTTAAATACGAGCCTCCCCGGTACAGGTTTCTCGCCCAAGGTTCTCCTTTTACAATATGATCAGCTTGAGCGCCTGGAACTCTTCTTAGATGACCGCAACTTTGAGGTAAATATGAACCGTATCCAGAAAGTCAGTCCCTTACGCCAACTCTCCAAGCTCAAGTGCTTGAAGATTGATCAAATCTACCTAAATGAAGACCACGAACTTCCGCCAAACCTCCTTGAGTTGGTTGTGTCTAATTGTGTCAAGCCGATATTTGATTTCCTGAGGCATATCGCAAATAGCGTCTTGTCCTTGTCTACACTCCGATCTTTGGAGACCGTCCGTATCACGCTACCAGAAGCGCTTCCTTGCATATCCGCACTTGAGCTAGATATCAGCAACGCCACGAAACAGTCGATACAGGAAAAGGAAAATTTCATTGCGGGGATTTTTGGGGATACGGATGTTCATGCTTCTATTGCCGAGGATACTTGGGAGAACGTCCAAAGGCACAAGCAACTTTTGCAGGCTTACTAGACACAAAAATAGAGCTTCCACATTGAGAGGCCGTCAGTAATCTAAAAGGCTTCTTTGTCTGATATGTATGTACTACCATCGCAGTAGATCAAGGCTTTAATTGCTCTCCTAAAGGTTCATCACTAGCTGCCGTCTTAATCATTCAGGCCCACTCGGCTCGAAGCCAGATCCCTCCCTGTTCAACTAGATATGCTCATAACTGCCGGAGCTACAGGATCAACTGCAGATTGGGCAAGCTGACGAAATGTGGCGCCCTCTTTGACTGTCAATGGGGGGCGCATTGGTTGCCATTCGAAGTTCGCATTAGCAGTGAGCTTTTTAATTAGGGTCTTGCATTCCGCTGCCCGCCGTGGGGTTGCCCTTGGTGATCATCGCACATTTAACCGCTTCAACAGGGGGCAGCCAAGCAGACTGTATAGTACCACTGCACAGCAGAATACGGCCAACTCCTTGGCCAGACTCAGTTGTTTGTCAACGTGGGAAATACCCAATGGGCACCCTAACCGTTACTTCTGAGCGTGGTCTAGACCAATCTGCGTTGGCACGCCCTGGGAGTCCTCGGAATTTCTGATCACAGTTGAACAGTACTTGACTGGGTTTTCCTATGGCCCACTTTCGGGAATGGAGATGATCCAAGGTATCCACATATTGATTGATGCATTATCCCCTAATTTAGCCTTCCTCGAAGGCTCCTACAGGGTCACCAGCGGCCATCAGTGTCTCTCTGAAGCATTTGTCACGCCTCCGAGTGGCCCTGATAGCTCACACCAGTATTTTCATGTCTCAAAGTGTGTCTCATGAATTGTGGTACAGGGTGTGGTAGAGCGGTAGAACGCCTAGGTTGTCGGACAGGCTTGCCCCCGATCCGCGCCGGACCGTGGTTTTTACTTACTCCCTCTGCGTATTCGTGCAGGAGGGACTGACAGTCAGTAGGACAAGTGCAACCTGGCGAGGCGTGTCTTGAATTGTGGGCGTCGAATGCACTAAAACACTGAAAGTAGTAGTGCTTGCAATCGAGGAATCGCTGTTCAATAGTGGTCTTGGAAAAGATTAAGTGTCATGCCTGTAATAAGCAGGCAAGGAAGTCAAAGGTCTTGAAAGAGTGAAGTGAACAAGGTAATTTGTCTGAAAATTGTCCTGGCCCTACACTCTGGGCTAGTACTTGCAGATCCCCGACATCTGTGGCAGGAGGACTACCTTTCGGATGGCAGCGGGCTGAGTGCCCTGATGTGATCCTTGGTATGGGTCTCCTGGCATGGGATGCAGGGGATCCAGTGCTAGTTCTCCCGCGGTGATGGGCCAACGGGCGGCATTCTTGTGGTTCAAGGGATATTTAGGGGGTATAACAGGGTCCCCCCGCCTGCGAAATCGGCACTCGTCGAGTCGTCGCGAAGGTCGAATTGTAGCGGTAGAGACAACGCGTCGAGTCGAGCGAGGAGATGAAGGAAGAAGGTCGAATTCAACATACAACTAGGAAAATTACGGGACAAATGACACCAACGTGGAAAAACATGGGATTAACAAATGGAATGGAGCCAGGGAGAGACAATGCAGAGGGCGATAGATAGAGATGGAGACGCGCAAGAAGACAGAGAAAAAGAAATGTGCGATCTCTTTGGCTTGTTTTTTTTTCTGTGGTTTGTCGGGATTCCAAATAGCTACAAAACACGATATCATTACATATATCGATGTAAGCTAATCACTTGGTTGTAGGTCAAGGTACGTGCATAAATAAAAACTCTAATATTTTTCAGAATTACCATCGCCATGGCGTTCACGGCTTGGATGACCTGTTGGCATTGCATACCCGCCCGACATGCATGATGAGTCTGGACCGCACAACCCCCCACGCCGGAGCGGAATGCTAAGAGCTTCTAGTCTTTCACCCCCATGACTTGTTTCGTGACCGGTACCGACCGGCATGCCTCGAGACCTTGCAGCCCAGCGAAGGCGCTGTGTTGGCTGCTTCGCGTTGCCAGACGATTGAATCCCGCTTTATGGACCTCCATGCGCAGATGGTGGCTAGGGCACTGTCGCCTCGTGAGATCTATACTCACCTCCTCGACTCACCCCGCGCGCTGGAGAAGCTCTACTGCAATCGGACTTGTTTGGGGTGCCTGCTGCGGAGCCCTCAGCATCCCCTCCTCTGTGGCCATTCCCTGTGCGATCTCTGTGTCCAGTGGTATGGTAAGCCCAAGCCTCGAACCGAGGGTGACTACTTCCTGGAACAATGTCCATTCTGCCAGAAAGCGGGCTTGGTCTCGATGGCGCCCCTCCCTCCCACCGCCGCTGTACGCGCAATCACGGTGGATGGCGGGGGGATCCGCGTGATCGTGAGCTTGCAAATTTTACTGGAACTGCAGGATCTGCTGGGACCGATCTGCTCCCTGGTGGATCTTTTCGATATTGCGGTGGGAACGAGTGGCGGTACATTGACATTCTGACTGCGCTGGGATCCCTTTCAATTATATCAAAAGCAATGTTTTGACGTTGACTGTTTCAGGTGGCGATGTTGTGATAGACCTCTTTGTGTTGCGAAAGTCCATTGCCCAGAGCCGGGAGGCGTTTCGCGATCTTCTCTTTGGTTTTTTTGCCAAGCGGCCAAAATGGTCGGTGTTGATCTGGCCGTACCGCATCGTCCGCTGCCTGGTGGGTCGAGGGTTGTATGATACCTCTCGGGCGGAATCTCTTTTCCGCGACCACTATGGCAGCACCCATCGGCTATTTGGACCCGGGGTTCCCAGAGCCAAGGTCGCAGTGACTACGACTACGGCCGATGGCGTCGTGATAATTACCAACTATAAGCCGGCAGTCCGACGGCCGGATCACTTGGGTCAGTGCATGGCTCTCCATTTTCACGTTTCCTGCTGTTACCTCCAGAGCAGTTCTCGGCCCCAGCGGCTTCGTTCAACCTGTTGACAAAGCTCTATATAGAATATCGGGGACTCTCCGCCCTCACACCAGATGAGGAGCCGTTCATCTGGCAATGGTCCGTCTCCTGTTCAGTGACTATGCTCAGCTGGCTGATGTTTCACAGTGCTCGCGCGACCTCGGCCGCTCCGCTGTATGGGCTAGTTATATTCATCTACTGTGATTCTCCTGCCTTGAATCCCTGCGCTGACCCCGTTTAGGTACTTCCGGCCATTTCCCCTTCCTCCTCGCGGAGATTGCTGGGATGGCGGCTTGGCCCATAATAACCCGGCCGCTCTCTGCCAGCAAGAGTTGCAGTATCTGTGGCCCTGGGAGCCACCGCTGGGTGTTCTTTTGTCAATTGGAACAGGAAAGAGCGGATTTTCTGCCAATCCATCGGGTAGCCGGCGGCGGCCATCACGTCTACGACCCCGGCGACATTTCTTATGGCCGTTATTTGACACGCTTATGAAGACAATGGACGGCCCTGCCTCCTGGTCTCGCTTTGTGAACCAAACCAATCCAAAAGAGCGAGATGCTCTCTCTCGTCTGGATGTTCAACTCCCGGGACCCGAACCAGCTCTAGATGCTGCAGACCAGATGGATTCGCTGATCCAACAGACCATCTCCCAGGGTGTTGGTGACTACGGCCGCCAGTGTCTGTTGAGGCTGCTCACCCAGAGTCTGTTTTTCGAATTAGCCTCGGCCCCAAAACAGGATCTCGGCTCTGGGTTCTATCGATGCGTCGGCTCGCTTCGATGCCGGGTGCCCGGAGAAGCGTTCACCACTGCCCTTCAGCGCCTGTATCCGTCTCCGACACACTTTGTGCTCAATGGTCGGCGTCTTCAGGCTGATGTTGTCGAGGGATCAGTGTGCCGGGGTTGCGAGCGGTATTGTGTCCCGATCCGCTTTTTCGCCCATCACCTACATGAAAAGGTTTCCTTCTCTATACGGCTTGATAATGGCCAGCGGTTCTCGGTCGGTGGTTTCCGCACGCCGTGAATTGGTTTGCAGAGCAGCAAGGCTTTTGTTCTCTTAATGGGTTCTGCGGTCGCGCGCGCGGCTTGGATGGTTGTCCGTCCTGTGTTAGGCGACTCGCCTTCGAGCGTAGCCTTCGGGTGGCCCAGCTCCGGGCACACCAGCGGGTCCGCATTGTTTCTGCAGTGCCATATACCGGGGGCCTGGCAGACATTGAGAGAGAGTAGCGTGCTTTCTGCAACATCGCTGGAGGCTTGTGACTGGTTAATCTCTATGCTCCATAGGTTTTCTTGCTTTGAAGATGAGGTTTCTGTACACCAGCCAACAATAAATTAAAGATTATGCTTTTGACGTTCTGATCTTCAAATTGCCTGTTCAGGGATACGGCGCGAGGATAAGGCAACGGTTTCTTTCCTGTCACTGACGGAGAATTCATGTTTTTTCCGTATAATGTCGGGACGTAAAATTATTTTTCATGTGTTTGGGCGTCCACTCTTCATTTGGCCGAATGCAGACATGCAAGGCTGGAATACTCATGTCTATGGACCCGTGGAGAAGCAGATGTATGTCGCTGTTGGTTAAATGAGATTGAGTCTAGTATCCTATATCCAAGACGAATGCCTGATCCGTCGCCGTCATTTAGGATCGACCTGACCATACATCAAGGCTATTCGTGTTATCAGGTACCAGATTATACATTAGTAGGCTACGTCTTATTCATGCTACCCCCTCAAGTTTAAGACTTGAGTGTCTTCGGCTAAACTGTCACTGTATCGCCAAACAAGACGGGTGGGAAAAAGACATGTACATTGTAACGAATGTAAAGGCATACGGAAGGCGTTCGATAGTTTCTTGACAAATATGACACTAAATCACCAGAGATGGGACCATAAAATATCTATAACTAGCATTCGGACTGTTGAGTTCGTGGCCTCATCCTGCTGGGTTGTACAGTATGCCCTCGGTTTGTACATTCTTCACTTATATGGCCTGACTCAAAAGCAAGACTGATTGAGGAGGAATAGATCAGATGCACATTTACATGGATCACTCTGGAGCGAGCATGCGAAAAGCCAATGTGGTTCTGCAGTGGGTACGGGATACAGTACATCAATACTCCAACTTTAGCTTCCAAGCGGACCGCATCCGCGCAGTTCAAGGAGCGAGGCATCTCGTAGAGACCAAAGCCCTCGTGGTCGGTTGTTGCAAATAGGAGTTGACTCCCAGGTTCTATGTCGGCTAGGCATGGGGGTATGAATGATAAGCCACCGCCCTCGAGGTTCGCGAGAGCCACCGCCGTTATAGGGGCAGCGAAATTTTCCAAGCATCAACGAGCGGTTATAGAATTGTCAATGTCGCCTGAAAGAGTATTCCCCGCCGAGTACGCCACAGCAGAGAGGGCTAGCGAAGCCGCTAGATGGGTAAACATTGGGTGGGAAATTCGGGAAGGATGAGAGCGACTGGTCGAATCAGGGTGCTTTGAGTCAAATTGTGCTGGTTCATGGCCGATACTTATACCTCGAAGCCGTACAGTAAAAATTCTGACTGATATTGTTCAAGTGGTGATGCGAGCATTTCAAGAAATTGAGGGTGCTGGCTAATACAGAAACTCCACTCCCCTAAAAAAACGAATGTACTATAAACTAAGTTCCGCAATTTCTGGTAAAAGGTTCTAGATTTTTTTTTTTTTGCGTAAGGCAAGAGTACAGTTACAGGGGACATCCACTTCATGATCTGAGTTTGTGCCCTGATGATACTGCAAGCTAATACTCGAAACTACCTCAAGCCGGGTCAATACTAAAGGCGCAAAATATATTACCTTCCGGAATC
>JAPDER010000145.1:0-15726 GCA_027569225.1 Aspergillus panamensis | reverse complement strand
CGGTGGGTTATCCGGTTCTTAAGAATTGACAACCTTCACGAGTAACTAACGTTATCGGACCGTGTCTGGGTCTGGCCCTTCCATTGTACATTGCCCCGGCCTCGTATTGGGGTTGTAGGAGCGCAGGTTTGAAACCTGTCACCATACGGTATACATTTCATTTCCCGAAGAGTGGCAGTGCCTATTCTGTGCGAGTATTTTCCCTTCGAAAATGAGTGGCCATGATGTCATTAGGAGGACCGGCACGGACAGGGCTGTTTCTCGGTCGGATGTTAAAATAAGCTAGCTTAATTCCCAAAAACAGCTTAGATGCGGCGTGGCAGTGATGTCCCACCAAGAGAGCCCACCCGGCCTTCTTAATTCGGGTTATACACGCCCCAGACTTATTGCTGGCTAATCAAAATTTCCATTTGGAAAGAACATCCTGCACATTCAGGTTCCTACACTATACTATAGACCACAGTTCAATACCAGGAGTTAGCTGTCACCGTCATAATAACCCTAGCTGATCACTAAGATGATTTTAATTGTGCTATTTCTACTCCATATTGCGGCACATGCTACAGCGCCTCTATTCGGCCCACTTCTATCGAGTCTCCACAACCTGACCACGACATTATCTCTTCACAAGAACTCCGTGAGAAACTTTGATGGAACCGCTCCGTCATATCAAACTATTTTCCACGTCGGGAATATGGCCCAGCTATATCTCGATCAATCCATACGATTTGCGATGGCCTGTCCCCCAATGGACGGCGCTGATAGCACTCAAGTAGTAGCCGCCCTCGATCAGCCAAATCCACACTTCATGGAAGATTATCTACAGGAAATCTTGACCATGGTTAGCCTCCTATTGGACTAGTTGAGCTGAATCTTACTGATTGTTTACCAGACAACATTTCAGGGACCTCGGAACACGGGTAACATCCTGCGCCATCTTCGAATAAGCAGGAACTTGTTGAATCAGCTGTTAGCCCAGCTGGAGAAAAAGGTTGGAGAGGTTCAATCCCAAGCTATAGTGTTTGATTGATTGATTGATTGATGCATTGATTGATGCATTATCCCCTAATTTAGCCCCCCTCGAAGGCTCCTGCAGGGTCACCAGCGGCCATCAGTGTCTCTCTGAAGCATTTTTCACACCTCCAAGTGGCCCTGATAGCTCACACCAGTATTTTCATGTCTCAAAGTGTGTCTTCTGAATTGTGGTATAGAGTGTGGTATAGCGGTAGAACGCCTAGGTTGTCGGACAGGCTTGCCCCCGATCCGCGCCGGACCGTGGTTTTTACTTACTGCCTCTGCGTGTTCGTGCAGGAGGGACTGACAGTCAGTAGGACAAGTGCAACCTGGCGAGACGTGTCTTGAATTGTGGGCGTCGAATGCACTAAAACACTGAAAGTAGTAGTGCTTGCAATCAAGGAATCGCTGTTCAATAGTGGTCTTGGAAAAGATTAAGTGTCATGCCTGTAATAAGCAGGCAAGGAAGTCAAAGGTCTTGAAAGAGTGAAGTGAACAAGGTAATTTGTCTGAAAATTGTCCTGGCCCTACACTCTGGGCTAGTACTTGCAGATCCCCGACATCTGTGGCAGGAGGACTACCTTTCGGATGGCAGCGGGCTGAGTGCCCTGATGTGATCCTTGGTATGGGCCAACGAGCGGCATTCTTGTGGTTCAAGGGATATTTAGGGGGTATAACAGGGTCCCCCCGCCTGCGAAATCGGCACTCGTCGAGTCGTCGCGAAGGTCGAATTGCGTCGAGTCGAGCGAGGAGATGAAGGAAGAAGGTCGAATTGTAGCGGTAGAGACAACGCGTCGAGTCGAGCCTCTCCTGCATGATGTAATCACCATCTAGTAACGTAATCCACCACCGAGCGGTCCGTTTTTGACCTCACCACCAAGCAATATTCAACTTTACTCCACCATAACCTTCTAAAATGCCTTTATCTCAAGAGAATCGAATTCAAATGGCCATTAGCGCGTATCAATGCAAGAAAATTCCATCAAAATCAAAGGCAGCTGCAATTTTTAGAGTTCCAAAGACTACCTTTTTTAGGCGACTTAATGGAGTCCTATCACGCTCAGAAGCACGCGCTAATGGTCATTTATTAACAGATATTGAAGAGGAAACCCTTGAAACGCATTTATTATATGCAGATAAGCGAGGTTTTTTCAATTAGGCCAGAATTCCTGCTTAGGATGGCACAGAGTCTACTTCAAGCACGTACCCAGGATCTTACCAAGACTCTAGGTGTCAATTGGGCATCAAAGTTTATAAAACGACACCCAGCTCTCCGTACACGCTATAATCGAAGGATTACATACCAGCGGGCCAAGCAGGAAGATCCTAAGGTTCTAAAGCAGTGGTTTCAGACTGTACATGAAGCTATTCAGGAGCACGGTATACATGAAGATGATATCTGGAACTTTGATGAGACTAGCTTTGCCATGGGACTCTGTACTACCTCTAAGGTTATTACTGCTGCTGAGCGCAGTGAGAGGCCTTGTACAGTCATTCAAGGAAACCGTGAATGGGTCACCATTATTGAGTGTGTTGGTTCTAAAGGAGTCTCCCTGCCACCAATGATTATTCTCAAGGGAAAAGAACAGCAGGCGACTTGGTATCAAGAGCCTAACCTGCAAGCTAAGGTAGATTGGAAGCTTTCTTTAAGCAAGAATGGATGGACAACAGATGAGATAGGTCTTTACTGGCTTAAGGAGCTATTTGAACCTTTCTCTAGGCTCTACTCTACTGGTGCAAAGCGATTACTTATCCTTAACGGCCATTCTAGTCACCAGACTGCAGAGTTTGACACCTTCTGTACAGAGAATGGGATTATCTGCCTCTGTATGCCTCCACATACCTCTCACCTTCTTCAGCCGCTTGATGTGGGCGTTTTTGGGCCTCTTAAGCGTGCGTACGGGAAGCTAATTGAAGGCATGATGGTGGCTGGCAATAACCACATTGATAAGCAGGATTTTCTTCATCTCTATCCACCTGCACGGGAGAAGGTCTTCAATTCTAAGAATATTCTTGGTGGCTTTACAGGTACAGGCCTTAAACCACTAAACCAAGGCCATGTTCTTGAAAAACTTACCTTCCAACTCCGTACACCTACACCACCTCTTGTGGAAGTTGAAGGGTCAATTTCCTCTGCTTTTCAGACTCCCCAGAACCCTCGTCAGCTTGACCACAAGGTTAAAAGCCTGCAGAAGAGTCTTCAGAAGAAAAGGACGCTCTCTAGTAGCCCAGTCTCTCATATTCAACATCTTGAGAAGGCAGCACAGATGACAATGAAAATGAACCTTTTTCTTTATCAAGAAATTAAGGCTCTACAGGCTGAAAATGAGCGCAAGATAAAGGAGAAGGCAAGAAGAAATGATGTACTAGGAAGCAATATTATTTTATCTGTACAGGAAGGCCTTGATCACATTCAGCAGCTTGATACACCTGTTGAAGGACAGGTTAAGGAGCCTATACCTGGACCACTACAGAGGATGCCGAAAATGTCCCTTGATGTTGTGCGTATACTGTACTGAGCCGATTCCAAGAGAAAGTATTGCATGCAACGAATCTGAAACCGTACCGTAAAAACTGTGATTCATTAATAATTCCGTGCAAACCTAGCGTCACTACTTTCTTCTCCTTTCTGTACTTATCACAGGATCCCGAAGCTACTCTACGTATAACAAATTATGATCCGCATTCTTCTCCACACATCCTTAACCTAGTTATACGAGAGCGACCGTTGTGTTTTAGAACGGCCAAGCGCTAAATGTGCTCAGCAATTCCCATCATTGTCGTAGATTTACCGGAACCCTTGAGCCATAAAAAACGATTTACTTTATCCCAGTCCCCGAGTTCTGTGGGACGAGCCGGCCACGGGGTTGCGTATGAATCCTGCACCCGGGGGTTAGTTACAGGATCTCTAGAGAGCCCTTCCAAAAACCAATTGTGCAGCGTTTTCATTGCCATAAAGCCCCTCTCCCATACGGCACGAATGAGGTTCAATAGGGCATGGCTTGTGACCGCTAAGCACAGCCTATGGATTGTCTACCTGTTCCTCGTTAAAATTTAGTATGTGTTGCAATTTCCATCCAAAACGTTTCGGCCAGGCTGTTGCCTCGTCGATTTTTGGTTACATAGGCATCCCTGGTAATGCCAGGAAAGAAGAAGAAATTGCTCGGGGCGCCATGAGAGGGTTGCTCTCCTCCCGTAGCCCGGGAGGACTTTCCCGGTGGCTGCTGCCTCTACAGGCAATGAAAAGATGGTGGAAATATTACTTTACCCTGGAGCACATAGCGAGGAGAGCGTGCATTTTGCAACACGGTCGGCGAGCTCGTCTTACATAGATACTAGAAACCTATTTTTAATTTAGTATTCCCAACGACAGTCCCAGAAGTAGCCTTGGGTCGGTGGGTACAAGGAGGGTTAGGTTGAGTTACAGTCGATAAAAGTAGAGTACGTAATGCTATTTCTCTCGTGACACATGTAGAAGCCCATAGGCCCATATTTGATCCTAAATCGCTTTCTTCTCCCTTTCTGAGGGTGGAATGGTTGCTTCGATATCCACGGTGGCCCCAAGTGTTTGGATGATCGGCTCTTCATTGCGATCATTAGACGATGTTGAACGATTCGGCCGGTCGTACGCCCAGGTGCTTTCAAGCGCGATGTGATTGATGGCAGGTGATTGGCGGACCAGACTTGGGGTAGATATGTTGGATGCCTAATTTGGGTCAACTCTCCTCACTCAGGCGCTTCACTTGCTGCTCCAACTCACTGACTCTCTTCTGTAAAATCGCTATCTGAGCCCCCTGAGCCCCTAGGCAAAGACGCCGAGCTGATGTTGAACTTGTTGAATGATCTGTTGCGGTACCGTAGCGCCTGAGCAACGGGCTGGGATAGCCTCTGGATCTGGGGCTGTAGTTGTACCGTTGAAGGGAGTGATATGTAGCAGTTCGGTTGCCGCCGCCGGCGATTTTGCGACAGTACGTGTACTGTAGCTATTCAGAGGCTTACGGTAACTGGATGTCCTCCAAGTCGAGGTAACGAATCATGAACACATACCTGTGCGCTTCAAGTTTCAACCAGAGTTAGACTCGGCTACGAATTATATACCTTATACGAAAAAGGGTTGTCTCACTTCGGCATTAGTAGGGTCTCAACCAATAATGAAATTGTATTTTCTATATCCTTGACGATGGATTTATTTTCAAATATTAAAAAATCGGGCCTCTTCCCAGGATTAATTCACGCCTTAGCGTCTTCAAATTGGTTGATACAGCCCCAGTGGCGCTCAACATTAAATGGGCCAGGATCTTTCCAGTCGTCGTCAGAAAACGAAAAGAAAATTGATGAAGAGCCTACTTCATCGATTAGCGCCTTTATTGCGACCGCTTGTTCATCAACACCCGGAACGGCAAGCCCATTCGGGTTTCCATTGTTCGGCCACCCGGTTTCCAAATTGACCACCGCTTTCTTGGGGTGACATATGTCCTCTAAAATAGTCATCTCACCCTTAGCAAAGGCGCCGGCAGTGCCAGCACTGACGTTGGGGTTGAAAAAAGGCTGAATGTTTACCCCCACAATATCAACGTAAGGACAAAGAATATCACTATTGGCTTCCCAGATGTTGATCGGTTCCGCAGTGCTCAACTGACCCGTGTAGCCAGCGCTCCCAAGGGATACACGGGCTTCATTGATAAATTCGGCTAACGCAGCAGGTGCGCAATAGCCATTCCAGATGGCCTCATTACCAATTGTAATCAGGCTTACCAGATCCCAATTAGCCCATTTAACAATGGCTTGCACCTGCTGCCGAGCCTTTGTCATTGTAGGAGTGACCCATACTCCGATGATCATCGTGAGGTTGTTTTCACGACATGCTTTTCCGACTAAATCTAGACCTTGACACTCTGGCGAGTAGAGCCGGACATGTGTGAATCCCTTTTGCCTGATAAGAGCAATGTCTGAAAATACTTGCGATGTATCCTTGCATAAACCCGCCGGGGTAAAGGGAGTATAAGTCACGCCCAGGTATTTGACCATCATTTCTTCTGGATATGGACTTGGTGCGTCCGGTGTCACGGATGTTCCCCCCGCCGCTGTGGGATAGTTTCGAGATAGCGGTGTGCATACTGATGTGTAGGCACTCAAGGAGCACCAGCTCGCCGGTATTGGGCTAACATGGGCAGTGATAGTCATCATTGTAGAATACTAAGATTCTAGTACTCTCGACACCACCTTGACGTATATTCGGTTGTGCTGTGGTAGAGCGAAGAGACAGCCGTTAAACTGGATGCAATAGTGCTTAAGAAAAGAATGGAAGGGCCGGAGATTTATCCACTTTCTAATTTATTGATGCATATGTGTCTTTTGGAAAGGGGTCATTGTGTACTCGGGGCGGGCTAGGCTCATTGGATTTCCTGGTTTGACGAAAGATGCGAGTCCGGATGACGCGAGGTTTCGAGACCCAACTTAATTATCGATTGCCGCAACTGTTCACTCAAAAATAGAGAGCGCTTATAATAGCCAAATCCAGCTATATAGCATGCGAACTGTCTCGCAGGACTTGCATTGGCTCGCAAAACATGGTTCCCAGGGCCAAACCTCCAACCCCAATGCCCACTATTCCGGAAGAATTAGGCCTCGAGGAGAACGTAGAAGAAAGTCCCAGGGCCGTATTACCAACCGCTAACCGTACCCATAGGTCTCCTCCCTGGATCCTTTTCCTATTCTATTTGGTTTCAGGTATGATGCTTGGTGGTGTCGGGGTATGGTGGCGAACCGAGAAGATCAGCGTCGGATACTGTGGAGTTGGGAAACCTCACTGGGCAGACCGCGGTTCACTCGTTCCCAGCTGGATGCTTCATATCGCGGCTCCTCGGTGTGAAGCGTGCCCGTTGCATGCAACCTGCTCCAGCCAATTTGAGGCCCGCTGCGACGATAATTATCAGTTACGAAAGTCTTGGCTGAGTATTGGCGGCCTGATCCCCCGTCCACCGCAGTGTCGAGCGACGGGCGGGGTTGCCCGTAAAGTCAGTATAGTAGCCCAGAGACTCACACTAGCCCTCCGTGAGAAGCAGTCGCGATGGCGGTGTGAGCCACAGGCCGAAGTCCCGGCGCTCACAGTCATGGAAGCTCTTCGGCCATACGAAGAGCCTGTGGCGCAACAGCAGCTGGAGGAAATCTGGCCCCTGGCACTTCAGGAAGCCGTGGACCGTGGTGATGTCAAAGTTTGCTCGAGCGAGTCCCTCACAAATCTAACAATCGCGCCTACGTCAAACCCCTCCCTATGCATTGCTCGTCGTTTCCTCGGACAAGTCTATACCATTTACGCCTATACAGTATCGGTCATATTCTTGCTTCTCATCCGAAAATGCCCCGTCCTCCGTGGCTACAGCCCGTCGAACAGAACCCTGATCCAGGAAGAGGAGCAAGTTGGTCCGTCCGACTTGCCTGATGATGTGAATCATCCGCCCTCGGCGATCGACCCGTGCGCGGCGACCTAGGGAAAGTCCGGAAATGTAGGGGCCAGATGGCCCATCGAACAGAAGATCCACGTAATAACAGGTTCTTTCCTGTTGTTAGTCAAGGAATGCATAATGAGAAAAATATACACAGAAAGCTAACAGCCTTTCATGTTGCTATGTAGAGTACGGCTTGTCGGGCGATCCACAGTGACCGACCGACGACAATCGCATCCCCTCGTGTAGAATTTAGATAGTAACATACAAGCCATGTCGTCATCAGAAGCTAGTTCATGATATACAGGTGTTCTTCAAGAACACTGCTCAGACTTCCCTGCAGGACGGTCGAGGTGTTTTCCCTATCTGCCTCCTGCCATCGGCGGGTAAATTGCGTGCCCTAGACTCTTCGTGACCCAGTTTCTGCGCGCGAAATATCGTGCACATTCAATAACATGACATTCGAGAATAGGGTTGGCCCTATGATACGAGTGATCAGTAAAGAGCTGCATTCCTTCTGGTACTTTCTCAAGCTCGATGCTACACGTTCTTTCATCGGCGAACTCGAAGTTAGTGCCTATAACTTTGAACAAGCGGCCAATCCGGTGCATGTTTTGAGAGTCCCATGCCACCCACCGCGGGCGAGGCTCCCAGGGAACGCGGCGAAATGCCACCGCTTGTGCCCACCATGCCCTAAAGTCTACCGACTGGTGGCCACTCACAGCGTGAACGACGCCTGTTGTACCCAGAGCCAGGTGAATGAGACGATCGGCCACAACATCAACCGGGACCTCGTCCAGTTTGGCTTGCCGTTCGGCATCAGCGAGGACCGTAGGCAGGCGGATCGACCATGAGAGGGTGAGTGCCAACGCGGCCGAGATAGTCGCACGCGGCGTTGAGAGGGGAACACAAAACCCACGATAGGGAAAACACTGCGCGGGACCGATGATAGAAGGGCGAATAATCAAGACCCGTATACGTCCTGTGGTTGTCCTTGTAAGGTCGCGCTCCGCCACAAACTTGGCGCACGCGTAGCCCCAAGAAAAGTGTACTGGACGAGGGACATCTCCGTCCACCGTTGTGCGGTACAGTTGTTCCTTCACGGGGACCCTCGTTTCCCCGTCGGTCGGCCGGAGATGGGAATTGCAAAATGCAGTGGAAACATACACAAAACAATCCAGCTTGTCACATTCCAGCGCGAGCTCGGCAACACGGTTGCTGGAATCCACAATTGGGACATACAGGTCTTGAAATGAATGCGCTAAATTAATGGTTGAGGCAGCGTGGATGATAATCTGGGTCTTTTGGCAGATTTCCGTCCATTGGTCGTCCCGAAGCTCGAGCCTCTCCTTCTCGATGTTTCCCTTCAAAATTTGAACCTTCTGAATCATGTCTAATGCTAGCCCATTCCCTAACCGCCTAGCCCATTTGCCTCGAAGAGAGCTGTTTTCTCCCTGTCAGTACGGTGTCTATATGGCATTGGGTGTGACAAACTCTTCATCTCCCCGACATAAGACATAGACCAAAGCAGGCTGGGTTTTTGTCACCAGGCGGTAAACTAACGCGGTTCCGAGAAAGCCAGAAGCACCAGTTATCAGGATGGTCTTTCCGTCGTAGTAGTCCCACATTGTGACTTTTTCAAAACTGAAGCCTACAAAGCAGGAGAGAAATCATATCGCTTTATAGACTTCATAGGAATCCGGCCGATGAGCGTGTGACGTCGTAGACACCCAAATTTCCATCATAATGTCTACACATATACATGCCAACATAATCAGGCGGCCTCGCTGGGGCCTCGCCGGAACCGCACTCGCCCGGCCACGGTGTTAGCAGGTTACACCCGCTACAAGAGTGGACACATCCATCCCATGATACTTGCAGCGGAGAAAAATAACTTGACTTCCTCACCATGGATCACCGGATAGTGGGGAGATTACCCTAATCTCTAATGCACATAGTATAATGAAATATAGAGCTGTATATAACTTCTTCTAAAGAAATAAGAGAGCCTGGCGGTCCCCACCCCCTCCCTTTCATCACACACCTTGCCGCGCGTCCTGGATCGGTCGAATGATTTTACTCTCAATCCACATATTTAGTCATCATGTTGTATCCAATGCCTCTATTCTTCCCCGCAAAAATGTCGTGATCAAGAACGGCCTGGCCCAATTGGTCGTGGATCTGCAAGCGGCATGTTCCTTCCTCTGTGAGGAAAATCTGCTGAAAGACGAAAAATTCATCTCCATCAATATCAGTCTTAGTAAATGACCAATTCGTTTTCAACTCGCCGAACTCTATTGATCCAGACAAGTGTGTGCCTTTCCCACGAGCTCGAACCACCACCGGCAAATAGGTCGTGTCGTCAACCACCATGTAAAGTGGCGGTGGGATCAACACGTCAAGGTGCTTTCGGAGTTTACGGATGCGTCCCCAGGATATAGTCCTGTATCTACCTGGGAGTTAGCGATCTTTGTAGCAGACGACCAGCACCAGCACTCACCGGTCCTCCAGCACCTGCACCAAGGCTTTGGATTGCCTACAGTCAATACAGCCGGGAGGGGGTTCTTTGTCCATGAGGTAGGTAGCCCGCCGGTATTTGCTTCAAAGTGACTGGGAGCCATCATTGACCGGAGTACTGACTTGGAACGGACCGTCTGACACACGAAAGCAATTATAGCATCCTCCCAGGGACCAGTGTAAGAGGTATACTCTCCCCCCAGACGTGCCCCCTGCAAGGTCCGAGGCGAGCCTGTGGCTGCATCTCCGGCAAAGGGGATAAATTGAGACGAGCAGGTCTTGGGGCAATAATGATGCGAGAAAGCGGTGACGTAGGGGGGGTAGACCTTTCCAAGGCCTTTCTTTCCTCGCCAGATATGCCATGAGTGGAATCCTGGGGGTGGCGGTATAAGGGTACAGTGTAGGGAGGTATCGCAACCTTCCCTCGACTATCCGAGTTCAGTATGAATTCGAGGTCCATGGCCAACTGATGCGGTACTAACGATAATAGCTTGGTGAGTTTGATACGCTCTCGCTAAAGATTGGATGGGGAGGGACCGGAGAAGAAATACCTCGCAAATCCCTGGGATGAAGTTACCGATGTGGTACGGAGACTGCGCGACCTGAGATCTAGATGTAAATACCGATCTACGTATTTCGAGGTTGAAGAGGTAGAGGGACATTTTGTGCGAGCAAGGGGGTTAAAGTATCCGGTTGAACCTAACCAGGGAAACGGGTCGAGGCTTGCGCGATTTTGGTGATAATTTCTGGCATGGTTCTAGCCCATTCAGTAATTGAACTATGGAACTGACACTGCTCTACTATGTACAGGTAATTTCTCTTCCCATTCCTGCGGTATACAGTACTTATTTCAAGTGATGCGTAGGAGTTGAAGCAAAACTTATACAGAATCGCCATCCCATCGTCACCAGTCCTAAAACCAGTTGGTGGCCCTCTGATACTCCCCAATTGGGAGTATGGAATATAGACAACAATTTGAGTTATGGAAAGTTAGGCAGAAATACCCTGGCTACGTAGTTGTACGGTAACTACACAATGCACAGGGCCTTCCACTTCCGAGACCTATCTATCTCACTATAAATTCATGGTGTAATTTATGTTAGATGCCATAAAGGATGTTAGGTGTTTGTACTCAATGCGCAGCATAGTAGCCTCCAATTCCGACGTAAATAATTCACAGGTGGTGGTAGTAAAATTGCCTAGCAAGTAATGTGGCAATAATTGCAGGATTTTAGGATTCGGTCAATGAATGCTGGATCCTACTTCTTCGCTCTGCTTGCACCCAATTCGCTTTATTAGATAAAAAAGCCATTCCTATTTTGATAATGGGGCACTGGAGCCGATCGACCCGTGAATGGTCGGGGTAGGATACTCCGCTCATATCGTGATGATGCGATGTCGCGTAGGGTGACATGAGGAAGGTGTCATCCCTTTTAGCTATCCGTTCGCCAAGGCCGCCGTAGTTCCACAATACGAGCCCCACCCAATCCCGCCTGGCCCATGACATTTGACATTCCCGAACGACGATACATAATCACACAATTAATGGCAAGGCCCATAAAGAACTATTTCTTTTGCTGTATTCGATACACTATTAGGTAATCATGCCAAGGGCGAAGCATCCCTTTCTGGGGGTGTGGGATTGGTCGCCGGAGCTATTGAATGCAATTACCCTAGGGCATTTCTGCCAGGTCTGGACCCAAATCATTACATCGTGCTGTGGGACCCTTCCCCGCCGCCCGATGGGGGGTCAGTCATTTCCATGGAGTGGGGGTCAGGATCGGCAACTGTAAAGGAGTTTCGAATACGGAATATCCTGCCTCAATACAATACGCTAAAACTAGCCCTTATCGCCGGCAATGGGCTTCAAGCAAAGGTATAAATGCCCGAAGTTGGGGCCATCGACGGGAGAAGTAGTTGATTTTCGGGGCCGCAGATACGACAGCAATGGAGGCCACCTGCGTGAACCCCAGTGCCTTATCAGAAAAAGGAGCGGAAAGGCGCGTTGAACCACAATCCCACTCGTCGGGGCCTCAGCATGGTGTTGGCGCATCCAATACCACCGAACGGTCCACAGCCGGTGAGCCCGGGCCATCGATGTTCTGGCACAGCGATCGTGGGCTTCCTGTCGATGATCTCGAGACCGAACTGGAGACAGCAGCACTCGAGGCAGCACTCGAGGCTGATCAAGCGACCGAACTAGAATGTCCAAATTCACATGACTTAGGCTCCGATTTCTCTGACGTGGCACAATTTTTGAAGGGTTATGCACCACCTCCCCAAACGTCCAACACACCCAGTCATGCTCCACCCCAAGAGCCCAGTACCCGGACACCCGACGGGACAGAGGACTCTATCATTCACCGCGTACGCGATGAATGTATGGTAGTAAGTTAGACTACCTCGTTAACGGTGATTTTTTAACGGTTAATAGGGAATTTTAAACGTGTACTTGGAGCAAGCGGTGAAAAATCCGGCTTACATGCGGAGACTTGTGGGAAAGGTCGTTCAAGTATGGCTGGCTACGCATCAATTCAACGGATAAGCCGAAGCCTCTATCAAAATATAAACCCCTGTATCAGCTCCCACTGGAGCGAGATGTGACAGCACTGAATACCCGATGGATGGTGAAGATGACGTGTCTACTGGGAGGATGGGAATGGTATCGACGTGGATTGGCATTTGATGGGATAAGCTGACTCGCAAGCTAAGATTGTTATGATGGTTTAACGAATATATGCGAATAGCCTTGGTACAGACAATACGTTGAATCTCACCAGCAATCTCCGGGAGATTCAATCCAATAAATGAGGTGTACTTCGGGCACAATATCGCTTATCCAGGAGGGGCCAAGGCATTACTGCTGCAAAATGTCGGGTGGGATGGGCAGATCTGCAATCGTAGGCCCAAGGATTATTTCCCTGGGAGCCATCGGAGATGCGTCGATCTTGAACGAGCTGACATGGAAAGAGACGCGACGTCTGCGTGTCCGAAATCGACGGCACTGGCAATCCGTGCACCGTAGAGCTGGCCCCTAGAGACCAATCCTAGGTCCGCCTATCCAGAGCGACAAGGTACCTCTGGATTTACAGTTGAGCCACTAGCCATTCCCGCCATCGATCAGGCGCTATAATAATCTTCCAGTCCAAGACACGGAGGAAGTCGAGTTCCAGAGTATTCAACACTTGCAGGTCGATCGCACTGAGGTTGGACCAGTCACGATTTCTGTATGTGCAGTCATGGGAGACTGTGACCATTAGACCGACGCCCACGGATTCCACAGAACTATCGTCGAAAGCGTTTGTATCATGGACGAAATCGGACCCATATCCGACAATCTCGTGTACGGAAAAAGCAGAATGGAGAGTCGATTGGTAGGTGATACTGTACACTCAGCTCAATGCACCACACAACTAACCCGTCTTAGTGTGCCTTTTTAGAGAGATGGTAAACTACTCCGCCCATCAGGTGATGAATAGTTTGATATCATATGGAAGGCAGGAGTTTATTAAAATCATATATGGGGTACTGGAAATCCACGGCCGCGGCAGCGTGTGACTCGGCATATGGAGTATATACCGTAGGTTTCTCGTTCGTTCTATTCGAAAGCCCGTTGACCGACATGACATAAAGAAGCAATCACACAGGGACCAGGCGTCGTAACACATTATGTCTTGTGAGGCTTCAGAGCTACCTGCAATTTCCTTAGTGATCATCGGTAAAAGCAAATTCCCACCACACCCATTGCACAAACTCCCTCTTTGAATCATAAATTCGTAACTCTGTTTGATTCTTTAGCGAGTATATTGCCCAGCTACTCCGCTTTGTCGTATGAAGGAGAAGGGCGCCAGATGGCGAGTAGAATAGCACAGTCAAAAGATCAGCAACATTTCATCGCATTTAGTGGCATTATCATGATGCATACTGTATTTTTGGAACTCGTGCACAAAGGCACTTCCCTTGCCCATTCCAGGCATGTAGCACAGAACCACATCATGCTGACCAATCCTTCCATTTATATATGCATTCGCATCGCCTCGTTGTTTGCCGTAGTGTTTTCCAAGCCGATCATAGGTTTCATCGAAAAGGGCTTCGACAGCTTCCGCCTCAAGAGGAAGGGCGCAGATAATCGCGATCGTAAAATCACTCCGGTTTTTCGGGCCCATTTCGCAGCACAGGGTAACAGCGATGGAAAAACAGAAGCCTAGGGAGACCTTGCCGTCAAATTCGAGATAAGAACGTCTGAAAATGGAGAATAAGCAGAGCTGAAGGCTTGGGAGATATGGGCAATAATTGGTGGACCTTAAGGAGCTTGCAAGCAGGCGGATCAATAGAGGATCACGAAGAAGGGCCGTTGTTCGCCCAAGTCGATCACATATATTCGCTCGGTATTAGGGTCCTTCTATTCAAAATATATCCCAAAATATATCCAATCAGTCGATGATAATTGTGTGTTAGCGTTAACGTATTGTAAGGATTATCGGTACCCGGCCCTGCGATAAGAGAGCCTATATCGGGATTGAACATATCCAGTATATATAGCACACTTGATGGACTGACTCTTCGGAAGAAATCGTCAATTGATCGCTTCTTTGGTTCTTCAAAAGATCCTCATCATCGTCTTTTCTCGTCCTTATCCAATCGGACCTGCGTGAACAACACAGTGATAGTGATCGTTTTCGATGACGCTCTGAAGCACACGCCAAAACAGCGAACTCAAAAAGTGCATACTGTAACTCACGCGGCATGAAAAAGTTATCAACCAAATATTCCGCAAAGTTGGTGTTCCTGGCGCGAAGTGGCTGGCCTATTTAATAGGAGGCGAAACTCTGCCAGGGTTTCTTCATTAATATCAAAATGTCAAAATCCATTCCTTATGGCGATTCAACTGAATCCTGGAATAACAAGTGCTCAAATCTAGCACTCGCTCCCTGCAGATAAAGTGGCTATGAAAGCATGGGTTAGCCATGCCCACTCCCGCGTCAGAGGTCGTGTACAAGGCCAGATATACAATGCAAAGGACCCTGAACTTCAGCTTTGGGTGGCTGCGACCATCTATACCTTCATGGTGGGCATGTATGAGCTAATATACGGGCCGCTTCCTCCAGAGAGAGCCGAGCGCGATTGGCCGACCAGGGAAGCACGGGTCAATTCGGTGGTGCCGCTGCTGTTCTCCTGGGGTTAACCCTGCATAGAAAGACTCATAGATGGAGTTTGAATTTATTTTTTGGGCACAACACGTTACCACCTGTCGCACCCATTCCGGGATAAGAGAAAGGAGCACTGTTTGCGGCTTGGCATCTCCTGTGAATGAGCCGGTCCCGAAACTAACTGCATAGTCGGGGATCCCGCCGGCCTCTTACCATACGCCTAGGGTTGGTTATAGATCTGGTCTATAGAATACTCTCGGAAAGCATCACATTGTTCCTAACCCTGCTCGTCCGATTTTGCCTGATCAGAGCTTTCGGTTGATGATACTCCACTCTCGCCGTAACCAGCCCCCACCCACGAACGGGGTGTCCTGAGACACCAAACTATTCGAATCCAACCTCCGCAATGTCTGCCGGAATTCCAACTGATCCACTGCGTCCAGCCGCAGGCGAAAATGGCCGGTGATGATATCCTCAAGGTGACTATGGTTCAGGGCGTAGTACGCGCCTCCCGAGGGAGCAGATGCCGCGAAATTCACCGAACTAAGCATGAAAAACACCATTTCCAGATTGTCGAGATCGACAGCCATAAAAAGGCC
>JAPDER010000144.1:0-16594 GCA_027569225.1 Aspergillus panamensis | reverse complement strand
AGTGATGTGCTTTTGCACCGTTGCCTGCTTCCTCCTGTCCTTACTCTATGGGTCGATGCAGTCCCGCCACGCCGTCTTCCCTCTGGCTCTGTCTATCTCGGGCGCCTCGCTTTACTGGAACACTGGGATCGGCTTCAGGCTCAAAGGCAAGGACGTAGATGATGCGTGCTGGTTGAAGTAGATAGCATAGTGCGAGGGTGGTCAAGATGCATCCGGTGAGCCTGTCACTATCAATGTCGAGGGACAAGGTGACAGGAGAAACGGTGAGATTATGTTTGGCTCGAAGAACCTGGAGGATCTGCTGGTCAGACACTGATTGGTAAGTTGGGGGAGCTATGACAACCTACGGCATTTTGGACCCAAAGAGATGTGTAAACAACATCCAGGCCGTAGAGGAGGGTAACAAGGAGGCCGCAGAAAGTGGGATAACCATTCCTGAGGGGTCGGGCAAGTAGAAACCGGTACGGAGACCAGGACCTCGTCTCGACAGGCATGGAAAGCTTTGCCCATAGCCACGAGAACGAACACTACGATATTTGTATGGTAATGATGTTTTTCTTCCGCAGCGGGCAAGTACATGCAGCTTTAACCCAAGCTATTAAGATTCAACGAGAGATCGTTGATCGGGCGACGGCAGACGGGGAGAAAGGCAAAATCACGAACGGCGAAATCATGCAAGGCCTTTTTGGCCTCCCCAAAGGAAACTGGCAACGCTGGGTAGCTAATGTGTGTCGGTTCAAGCTCATCGGCCGGGCGCTCCGAACGATTTCTGTATCTGATTGTGTTTCTTATGACTGGCGCTACTTCCCATTTGTTGGCTGTATCCAAGCTATTATTGTTTGGCTGCTCGTGGGAAAGTATGGCTTCATTGGCACCGATCTGTGAGGAGCTTGATACTGTGGAGGTAACCCAGCCCCAAAGACCAAAGCTATCCTTCGGAAGGACTTGACCACCACTCTCACCTCATTGGAGTATTGGGCGCTGAAATTGACGGAATTGGCTAGGATCTGAAGGCTCTGGCCAGAGCTGTCGTGCTTTCCTTCTTCCAAGTTCATAAATATATACACTCTTATCGCAGTGAAGACTCTCATGGAAACAACATCTCTTTATCCCTTCTGTTGCTGTCTTGGAAAGAGATGGGGAAGGTGGGGCTTTTGTTTGCTCCACTCGCCGTCTTGGTAGGTTTAATCGCGTACTCTTAAAGGATTTCTCTTTAGGAGAGCCAGAGAGAATCTTTCAGGGGATTGTTTCTTTACACTCAGGGGCGATTGCCCAAACAGTGGCTCAATTTTCCCGAGCAGAATTATCGCCGTCCGACAATCCATTCCTGTATATTCATGAATTCTTTTGTCAGACTCTGTACGAGAAGGGCTGTGATACATCATAATTATGAATGAAAGCAACGAATATCTGCCTTATGCGGTTTTCGAACCTTATTCTGTAAAAGGACCTTATTTGATAAACTTTAACTGCTCAAGACCTTCCTGAATCTCCATGTAACAATCAAAAGAGATACCGAATAGCCGTGGTGCCCAGTAGCCCCCTGCATCCTTGGGAAAAAGCGCTCCTGGGTCTAGGAACAAAAATATCCCGAAACCAACCTCCTACTGTACTTCAGCAGGCTTTTTAAGCCTTGTGGGAGGGGCTCATTTTGAGAGGCATGTATGTACACATCACATGCATCAAACTCGAGGTCCCAACAGGCTGGCACGGAGTCAGCTACGTGGATGGTCAGACACCAACTGTGTCTGCAGCCCCTGCATACTACCATTCAATCTAACCAAACAGCCCATTGCAGAACTTATAATTCGTCCCTGACTCAGTTCGAGGCCCGGTATCCACTCTGCACACAGGGGGTCTGAATGAAGGTGTGGAATTACCCAATTACTAGTTGTGTTAGGTCCCCCATTCATTCGTATTGAACTGATGACAAAGATAACCAGCTTCAGGCCCGGCGAATGACGCGAAAGTCGACCCGTTTCTTCGCCGTACGCTGCACTGAATCTTGACTTAAAGCCCTAGACAACTGTCCAGTTGCCACCCAACTAGTGAGTTATAAGAATGACACACCGGAGACGGGTTGCCTCACACGAAATGTCAGGCTAACCTATTCAGTGTCGATTCCAGCTGACTTGTGTATCTGCCTTGGCCAATCCTAGCCCAGTACACGGGCTCCCCATGGTGGCGAGGATAGTCTGGAAACACCAGAGTTTAATCGCCATGAGAGAAATATTTTTCTCTCCCCAATCATAAAGCCAGGACCCAGCATGGGTAAGTGTGCTGCCCTTGAATTGGTACTTTTGTACCCGTAGTCCGTCTCGATGAAATCTGTATAAAGAACGCAGCATATCCAGGGCTTTTTTATCCTTGGCAGTGGTAGACACTCCCGGGCACTCTAGATTAGGCATACCACCTACTACCCAGGTTACCACCTATTATCCCGTAGCTGTAAATAAAATCAAGTCTGGATTCATTCGACTGGGCCGTTACACCCTCCACGGACATAAGCCACCCCATTTTAGCAAGTTTTCCTTCCAGATATCTTGCCAGGAGAATAATATTGGCCAGGCGCCACGCAGGCAAAGCCGAAGGTCGTCGTTGGCAACCCTGGGGGAAGCAGCAAATGGAGATGCAGGGCCACGGAAACGGACCGTCCAACGTGAAGGATCAGCTCCTATCCCTTATTGAACTGCGTTGACCTACAGTATCCTCCTAATCCGAAAAGAAAACCCCAACCAAAAGTCTAAAATTACGAGGTACAGGTGAAGACGAACTAGTATGTCTCAGTGTTGACCGCCATATTTGAACAAGCCTAAACTTAGTACTTTTCCTTCAAACATTCAAGGGTTAGGTGGATGGACTAAACCAATTCGATATTGGGTAGAGCAGATCCTGTACTCCACTGGACGCAGTTCGTTTCCTTATCCATGCATCTCGTCTCTGTTATCTCCGGCTCTAAAAGCCTCCTCGGTAACACCGGCCTCTTTGTTCCCGTGCGTCATTTTACGGTCAAACGAACAAACGATTGGAGAATATGCTACGGCCGGGCGATCCAATACTTGATTCTCCTACTATGCTTGAACCAATGATATTACAGGCTCGCACTCACCGGCAATTGACCCAGACTTCCTCCAAATGCGTGAGGCTCATGAAGAAACCTTCGAGAGGATCCGGTCACGGGCATCTGGAGGACGCTCCACAGCTTGATGTAGCCGGAAATTCGGGACTTTGCATAATTTGACTCATGGACAAGGCTAGACTGTCGCAGAGGCCTCCCGGAGTGGAAATTGGGTAGGGAGGTGCCACCAAGTACGCCAATGAAACCCCGGGATCTCATCAACTGAGGCACGTTTCTGTTCTCTACTATCCGATGGCTAATCAGTACCCAGCCTGTAAATTGGGCCTCTTCGTCACCATCGGGATGCATCTATCTGCTTGAGCTTGAGCCTCAAACGAGGCAGTCATTGCACCCGCTGCCTATGGTTGGCCTTCCGTTGTATTTCATTGTGTTATAATCTGAGTCTCATTAACCAGTTGGCTAATCCGGTGGGAGGTAGGCTATAGTCACCTTAAGGACGATGCAAGCCCTGTGTTTGTCCGGGAAAGAATGGGAATTTTTGCAGAATGGCCAACCCGAGCCTGATTGGGATCAGGATGCAATGGAATTCTCCTTACCAGAGACAAAACTCGACTTGTTCCCTGGAATAACATGCCAGAACACCTGCCCCGAGCATGAGGGTAACGGAGCAACCCAATCACTTGATTATATTGAATGGACAGACTCCCTCACAGCTTTCTTGGGGGAGCCGCCAACGTGGCCGTCTTCAGGAGCCCAGTTTACTTGCGGTCCCTGAGCTATCAACCTGTTCAACCATCCTTCTGCTGCACTGAGTAGCACCGGTATTCCTCAGTCTCCTGGGGTGGCCCTATCACCGAATGGTACGTGGAGCAGCCTGCCAGATCCCATTTCTACCATAACCTAACCTTGCTGCAGTTCCATCACCATACCAGGAATACTACGTGAACCCGCGGCTGTTCATGAGCAATCAAGCTGAGGATACTCGAGCCTTCGCAAACCCCGTCGGAGCCGGATGGTATACCTAGCTTACACCTGATACCGCACCGAATCCCCGGATGGTCAAGCAAGTGCAGGTGGCTCAAAAGATTGAGGGGCTTTCGTATGTACTCAGGCGGGACTTGAATGCAGTCAAAATCCCGAAGGACCTTGAAAGATTACCAGTCCTGTTCCTGAACCAGTGTCACGAACCCGCCAAAGTTGCAACCTCACCTTCATTGACACTCAGAACCCCGAACACAACCCGGAACTCATCAGAAAGCACGTTGGAAGGTTTACCGCCCAAAGCGCGATCGGGGGGGTCAAATTATTATGTGATAAGCAGAGTAGACGAGAAAATGTCCCTTTCACTTGACCGACTGGACGACCCCGGAGAGTAGTGGAAGGGGCCGGCCGAGTTATAGCGGGCCTATGCTTATTTTAAAATTTTGATGAGCTTATCTTTTTGTTTGTTACAAAATTATCTATAATACCCAATATATATTAAACTTGATGCTAAGCAAGCGAAAGTAGCCCAATCAATTTATAAGCTCTGAATAGTACAAGACAATCGAGAAACACATTCCAGTGGACAGGAGAATACCGGAGATGTATATTTCCTTTTGTTTTTTTCTTCAGGGAGGCGGTGTCGTTTCGGATGCCCTTTCCTTGTTCCCTCGAGTTCATATCTGCCAGAGCTTTGAATAGCGGCTTCATGATTTCTCACTCGGTCGGTCGGATTCGCCTGTTGGGTTTTGATACACGGGGAACGGCAGCTCTCGGGGATGTTGAATTCTGACTCTATTGGGAGGTGGTCAGAGATGCCCGAGATGCCCCAAGCTTCTCAGACGTGCCGTACTTGGGTGCCGTACTTGGTCTTGTAGGTCCCACGGATGATAGGCACAGGTCGATCGTGGTTCCTATACTTTCTTCTTCTGTGGTCTCCCCTTCCTTTCGGCGGGATACTGGCCTGGTGACCATCCCCGGGGACAGCCCTTGCCATGGGGCTTGTGGATATGGATGACATTCAACGTCCTAGAAGAGAACCACATACCACGGTAACAACCGTCGAGTCGGCCGTGACGCGTGCTATGTCTGTTTGCCAAAAGGAAAGAAAGAACACGGAGACTTTCTAGAGATGATTCACCCCCTAAAGTCCTGGCCTTTTCCGCATTTGGGCATGCACAAAGGGATGAATGGTAGTTGGTCGGGATTGCTTGGGAGCAACCTCAAGAGCAAGCCAGTTCACGGAGAAAACATCTCGCTCTACCGCTATTCCCACTTCTGCGACATCCCGCTTCCATGTTTTCCACCAGTCCCATAATCACTGATCCTACTTTCCTCATATGCCTGTTTTTTATTCTATTTGTTTTTAGCGCCGTTTGACATGCCAAATCCGATGCCTAGTGGCACAAAGACGAGGAGGAGATTTGCGTATCCGGGCCCAGTGGCCGAGCCCACACACTGAAACACACGCTTGGGCCAGCGTATCCATACTCCTCCATCCTGATCTTGGATAGTATTGGGATGGTCTCCGCATTGAGGGTGGGTTCCTAGCAAATTCATCGTTCCGTAAGCTCGACCGTGGACTTAGCTAGCAGGGGGTGCGGGTACGTTTCTCTCATCGGGAGTCGGGTAGGCCACGTTACGTTTGCTGCCCTACAAATTTAATTCGTAGCATTGGCTACAGGGCTTTAGGAAGGATTACTTTATACCGACAGGGCCATTGAGGTCCAGAGATGATTTTCTTTTCCTCATTTTTCTTTTTCTTTTTGCTTCTAAATCAAACCTTTTCACATCGGCCAATGAGTACACTGTACAAAGTAAACTGACTATACTTGGTTAGTATTATGCATGGCGCCTAGATCAGCCTCACTAGTGAGACCTCATGGCAAAAGTACGCTGCCAGGGCCTTTTTTTAGCTGCCCTTGATTCAGCCTGATGGAACACGCCTCTTCCTGCGTCATTTTCCTCCTGAGGAGGCCGGTGCTCAGCCTTGATCTAAAACTTGAGCCTTTTCTTATTCAGTTCTTAGTTGCCGAAAATCCAAGCGATCAGCTCCTAGACTCGATAGCTCTTGCTCCTATTAGCTGTGGATGGATGGATAATCCACCTGCTGACTCCGCTTTCGACGTCCAGGAAGTGAAAGTGGGAGTCGAAACGAGGCTCTCACTCCCCAAAGTCAGGTCGACTCATCATTTCAAGCCGCGCGCTTCCTCACGCTCCCACGATTCCTCCAAGGGTTGTCGAACGAACAGAACCGACACACCACAAGACGAAGATTAGCTCCATGGTATGTATTAATCTCCGTCTAAGAAAACTCATCCCAAACATAAATGCTTGAAAATCCCTATTTACGTGTTGTCTAGGCGGACCCCGAATTGTAGCTATATTGTCTTGACACACAAGCCGAAGAGCGGATATTTCTATAAGCAGTCATCGGAGAGGAGAATGCCATCACGTCAAATGCCCTGCAAAGGGTACTGAACTTCATTCGCAGTCATGACATGAAGTCTGTCAATATACAAATCGCTTCTATTCGCTGGAATGGGTTTTCCGAAGTGGATTTCAATCTCGTGGGCGAATTGAAAGGGGTCAAAGGGGATGTGACTCTTGCCCAGGAATTCGTCAACAGCGCCGACAACAGAATGAACGGCCACAAGGTCCTGCCGGAAATAGTAAGTGATAGTTGAAATTCTACGCAAATAGTGAATAACTCATTCCCTAATTAGCCTGTTCCGAGATATCCTACACGTGAAATTGTGTTCGACGGCAGCAAAATCCCCTGGCGATCCAACCAAGTTAAATATCATGGGTGGCCACATTCCGAATCGGATCAAAGCAAGAGTAGGGGGCTGTCGGAGAGTCGAGCCAGTACAAGTCGATGGGTGAAATGGGGATGGTCTCACTCTCAACTGGCCCCTGAGGAATCAGAATTTTTGATCGTCCGCAATGCCACATTTGATTGCATCGTGGGGAGGTGGACTTTGGAGAAAAATCCACCGCCGCTCAAAGAATAGGAGCTCCAGTATATCTAGATTCGACACTACAAATAAAGAGGTCTTGGTGTTGGGCCTGTGGACGGCCCTCTTGCTCGCATAGAATTAAGAGTTATTATTAAGCCTTTACCCATGCGTTTAAAGGTTAGGATCATTTTACCCTAGGATTCAAAAATTTAAGAGATCTACCTCCCTGTACCTCGCATCTCGAATATTAATTTCGCCACCACCGTGGTCTGACATGGTATGTGAAGTTCTTTGGGCAGGAGCTCACCGAGAATTCCCAAGCTCGCCGACCTTATCCAATTAGGAGTCACCGAACTCCCTCGGAGTAGAGGGCACGGTTAAGACCACAGGCAAACTAGATCAGAAGATGCTCGGAACAGTGTGAGCAAACGCAGGGGTCCACCTTGTTAAACGCAATAACCAATGTCCCCGGGAGGGCGGACCTTTGTATAATGTTTCCTTCCCCAGGAGTTTCCCGCCAGGCAATGCCATACTTACCGTTGTGGGTGAGAACGATGTCGCCTGCTTTACCTTTATTGTTGACGCCGTGCCGAGGCTCCGGAGGACTCGCAGAGTGATGGAGAGCGCCATCAGCCCATACTGTCCCGATAGTCTAGAACAGAATACACCGGGGGCTACCCCCGGGAGTGGCGTACCTACGTCAACACCGAATACTTCTACGACAACCTCGAATATTGCGGTACAGTATACGCCACCTACAGCCGATTCCGACACATCTACAAGCGGAACATCCGACTGCTTGGATCCCTAAACCTGTGCACATGATATTCTCAAACTGATGATGCGGAATTACTACGCCACCAACGGAGTGGTAGCATTTATGCTCAAGGCTCTATTCATGTGGCTTTTGTCGTAGTAACATGTTTGATAACAGTGGATAGTATTAACTGGCCTAATATTATGTCGGTGTATGTATTTGAAATTTTTGTGAGCTAGCTTTATTGCAACACTGGTATGATGGACAAATCACTAAAGGTTCACTTATACCCAGCCAGTTGCTCGGACGTATTGAATTACCATTAGTTACGTCCGATTTTGCGGTCATTCCGTTTCCGATACTGTCTCAGTCCCGTAAATAATCGTGGGGCGTTGGACCTTAGGTTTTATTTCCCAACATCGTGAACACAAACCTGCAACAACGTCCCGGAGTTCACTTGTCCCCGCCACCGTCTGGCCTGCAGGGGTTAAATGAAGGGAGGCAGCTCCATCCCTCTAATTGACGGTAGCCGGAGCCATTCATTGTCTTTCTTATCCGCATTACCAAGGGCTGGAATTACAGGAGGAGACTGAGCAGGAGCAAACGGAGGCTGCGATCGTGCTCTGGGTTCATAGGTCAAGTAGTTTTGCAGGGGAGTCAAACACAGTTCATGACACGGTCGCCGGGGGTAGCCACCCGTCTTCAGGCAACTGGCAGTCATCCGGTTCACCAGGGGTGATGGAGATGCCCAAGTCCCTAGACTACAGACACCAGTAGCAGTTCCTAGGCATGTATTAGCACCGTGGGAGCAGCTTTTTGTATTAGGAGGCGCTTCTGCCGCGATGGTTGTCATTGGAGTGGAATCGGTTGGCGTCGACTGCCTGTTGCCCCATGTTCCCCTGTCGGCGACGACTCGATGGCCATCTCATTCGTTTTGGAGAGCGGCGTTTGGTTCCTCAACTGCCGTATAATTTCAGATGGGTGGGCGCTGGGTACCAGCCTTGAAGTACCCGTCGCATCGCTGGCCGGTGACCTTGGAATATCTGTAGATTCACCATCGTAACGGGACCCGTCTTGTTGGAGGCTTTGGAATTCTTTTAAAAGTCCCCAAGGTCTTAGAAGTCAACCTACTCCGTTTTGCGGCTGGCCTCGGCATTCTGATGAAGTCGAAGTGATGGTATGCGTCAAGGTTATAAATGCAATCTGATTTATCCTGTTGTGTCCTGACTGTGCTAAAGAGGAAAGCCGCAGTAGAAGGAAATTTTCTCCGATTGGAAGCGCTGCAAAAAGTATCTTTGTAAAATAGACCTATTCTCGAGCTGATGGACACTTGGTTTAGTCGACGGTTGTTCGTATACTTCGTCAATATCAATCTGTACATAAGAGTCGTCAAGGAAACATCACGGAAAACTGGCGCGTCACATTTGTTTTGGCGATAGTGCAAGCGGGAGCTAACTCAGATCAGCCAAACTAATTAAAATAATATAGAAAGTTTTGATTGTATATATTTTAATAAGCTTGAGACCGTCGCTTCGCTCCCTCCGGGAGGGAGGCTTGGAGCCGACCGTAAAGATGAATAAGCAACTGCTAAACCTAAAATAGACTACATAACGGACCGTAATAAAAAACTCATCAACACAAAGAAGCCCGTAAAGATGGCGATTCAGGCCGTACAACAATATTAAAAATCCTATTCATGAAGCTTCCCAAAGTGTAGAACAATAGAAAATGCAAGATTATATATATCCCCATCACCCCCAGCGGTCCGTAAAACCTCACCTTCATAATTTTCGTGAATTTTACAAAATGAGCGACACCGAATCCAGCCTGTCAGATGAGGCGCAGGGCGCCTTCTTCCTCAATATCACCGATGTCCTCAAACCAACGGCCAACATGGTCGAGCTGTCCGCGCTCCCCCCCCCTGCGCGACCCAATCCTGCGGGCCGGGAAGGAAATATTCGAGCAGAATATTAAGCGCGCCGTCAACCGCGAGGCGATCATGGTCCAGGTTACTGGACTCGAGCGGCCGGGGGACTTCGGCCCGTTTAATTGTTGTGTGATGTCGCCGGGCCGCCTTGGTGGCAGCTGTGCCAACTGTCACTGGAACATCAGTGGCAGCCGCTGCACCCATCGGGGTATGTCAAGCAACCTATACGGACCGGATATGTTAGCTAACAGTCACCTAAGTGGACGGGAAGCACCCCGAGGTGGAAGAAGAGGAGGAGGAGGCGGAGGAGGAGGATTTTTCATCTGTGGTTGATCTTCCGGCGTGGATGGCAGCTCCCACCTGCTCGGCTGCGCCGTAAATAATCAGAATGATAATCACCCCTATAAAGCTCTTAGATAGACCTAGATCTTCTCCACGATGAAGATTGACACGAAGGTTGTCGCTATAACACATATTGTTAAAGCAACAAGGTCGATCCATGGTTTTAAGGCTGACTTTATTTGACAGTGCTCTCGGCTAGACTGCCGCATCTGCTTCATGACGCTATCGATTGCCGGCAACGCAGGAGTAATGGCAGTGAGGCCGGCCATCTTTACGGCTAGCGCTACCCCGGGGACTTCATCGTCTAACGCTGTATGGGTGTAATAGAAAAACCAGAGGTAGGACCCAAAGAGCAGCAAGAGCACGACCGAGGCACCATGGGATACGATTACGCTAGACTCATGAGTTGATTCTCGACAAAGTTAGAGACCCTGGCCATTTCGACCGAGGATACGCTTACCTTCACTACAAAGTGTGTAAGGACTCGGAATAATGAGGCTTGCGGCGCCGATAATTAGCAGGATCGACTTCAAACGGGCTACGACTGCGGGATAAGCTTGGGTGTGTTTTTGGAATCCACCAAAGTAGAAACAAGTTCCCAGGATGAGTAGCACATTGGCAAATATACAGCCGGTCATAGCCGTCTGTGAGACTTTGGTTTCCCCGCGCACTAAGGAAACGATAGTGAAACAGAACTCGATGCAGTTCCTAGCGATAAGGTTAGCGTTTGATACAAATGCTTGGGGGTGGTATAGGACCCAAGAATCGATTTTGCTACCCCGGCCCAGAATTCACGTCCTCATTCTTCTAATCCAAGGCAAAGGTCATTGGTCCAGAAGTGTACCAGAATTGATAGTGGGATCATGGTGAGGGTGCTAACAAAAAACTCCGCTAGAGAACTAGGAAGTCTAAAAACCAATCACAACTAGGCCGAAGGACCCGAACAGCAAGAGCCTCGTCCTAACACTCAGGTTAGTGTACCCTGTTGTTCCCAAATTTCCGTAGCACGGTGGAATGGATCTGGCCAAATGATTCACGTTTTAAGCAGGCATTTGCTAGGGGACCAATTTTTCAGATCTTGTTTTACCACTTTCGCCTATTTCTGGTCGATCGCAAGATAGGCTACCGTCTATAATTAGTACGTCGATGCGAAACCAGAAGGGCGTAGCATTCAGCCATCCAAGCATCCAAGGGGCACCATGACGGTGAATTTCGATGCCGATATATCCTGCTTGCTTGCATCTGGCCAAAGAGGTTTTATCGAGATGTGAGAACGATGACTCTCCGATCCAATGGGTACTCTTTTATATCGGGTAGTCTTTGTAGTGGAGGACGACAACAGAAGAATTAGCGTCTCAGTACATAAATTAAGAAGCCTATTCGTTCCCCGGTTGCAATGGCTAGGACTTGGGTTATATGTAACCGTTATAGACCCGTCGGCCAACGGTTAGAACTACGATGACGAAAAAAATAGGAAGGCAAAATAAAACATCGGGTAGCATAGCACTCTTGTTCCTAATTCCCCACACTTTAAAGTGGAGTCGGAATAAGGATTTATGAAACGGATATCATTGTTGCTGGACCTGGAAGGGCCATGTACAGCACGAATTGTATTTGGCTACAGAACAGTTCGGCCACTTTTGCCTTCCTTCAACTAGCCAGCACCATATATCAATGGAAATGCCACCAATGCCTTGCCTAGGATGCCCGAAGGGATGCCAGAGATTGAGCGTCAAAAGGCTATTTGAATTTTGATCAGAAACAAAATCAGCTGTGCCAAAGACGCCACCGGGAAGACATCACTGGTGTATCCGAAGCGAAACACAACGCATATACTAGCCTGTTGAAGGAATCCATGTCGTTGACCCTAGTGGGATCTACGTCGACGAGGATATGTCAAGGCGCCTCCATAATAAATTTTGCCACTTAGCCAGGACATGGCTGAGCCGAGACTCTTCCAAGGAAGCCTGGTTCTCGTCCGGCTCAGAACAGGGTAAATTCAGTCTCCCTACCGACGACGGGCGTGTCAAGTCCACGCGCCTACGCTGCTTACGATAAAGCTCCGGATCTTTTATCGTCTAGCCCGGACGTGGCTTCTTGTCGTTGCCTTCTGGCCCACATCGCTCAACAGCAATTCTGGCATGTCGAAAATCTTTCAAGGCAGATTTGTAGAAATCTTCATTACAGATTGAGGCTCAGCCATGGCTAACTTTCCCTCATGCATTATGTTTTCTGAACTACCGAGATTTGAAATTATATCAAGGAGCAGTCTCCCAGTCAACTATATTCTACTTCTAGGTATACTGCGTTTTATATATTCATCCGCTTTACTCTTTCAAAATGGCCATCACCAACCCTGACTCCAACAGTGGCTCAGAAAATGAGACGGATTGGGATATAGTAACTCTCTGCGACGACGAGACAGGCTGCGACACAAAAACACTCTGTAAAGAAGACGAACGCACCCTAGTCGGATCACACTCGGTCATTAGCTTAGATGTACCCAAAGCCGCAATTTGCTTGGCCTGGTTCGCCCTACAGCGGCACCGAACGGCTTGTACGTGTACTGGACTTTAGAATGGGATTGGGATCAGAGTACGAAGTGCTCAGTTGATACAAAGACCGATGGCGAAAAAGTTTCAAATTCTGCGATTTCTACCTGGAAGGCTATATCCACCGCGTGGCCGGTGGTACAATATAGCGCACATGAGATTCTTCACACTAGTCGAAATGATTAGAGAACATGATATGTTACAAGAATTGTTCATCCGAACTCTGTGATAGACTCGCCAACTCGTTCTTGGGGGTTCTTCCATTGTTGCTAACCGCGGACATTGCTGGAGTCCAGAGGGTCGGGGTGGATTCTAATCTTGTGAGCACAGATTGGTGAGACACAAACAAGGGCAAATCTTACGGGGAGTAATGATGTGAGCATTCTGAACAGCCGACCGAGAGGTATTCAGAACCAACAGCGGCCGTTGGAAGGCTGTAGAGCGGGCCGGCTTCCGCCGCGCGCGCTTGCTGGCGAGCTTGCTGGCGGTGCAGACGTAGGACCGAAGCTCCTGCAAGCTTTTTATTAATTTTGACAGCTCCTGTTGGGATTTTTGTAGCAATTCATTTTGACCCTCCACTTCGGCCGTCCTGTTGCCATTGGGCTTGGACCGCTGGGTAAAAATCGCCAAAGCCTCCTCGCCCAGCGTCTCATGGGGGCTTTTCTTGGTAGAGATACCATGCGGTGGACCATCCTGGATGGAGTCCTCTCTCAATCTGTCCGTATCGCACAATGGGGCCCGGTTAGAGGCAAGTAGCTGATCCTGTACTTCGGAGCACATGTTGGGGTTCTCGTGAGGTCATGGAGGTGGTGAGAGCTTCGTGGCGGCTGGCCAACATTTATGCAAAATTTTTTCCGTCGTGACGTCAACGGAATGTCTTGCCTAGGACTTGCTTCCCTAGGGTCGCGAATATGTTGCCACGTTCGCGTGGCTTGACCGAACGGCTCCGGCCTCTCTATCCGCGAGACTGTTGTGATCCTGTCGTTGTGAAAAGGCATCCTACGTTGAGTCCACCGCTCGGGCATTTAATGCTGAGGATGACGCAGCAAAGAGGATTTCCACTATCTAGTCCTGACCTGGCACGAAAACCAAACCTCGATTAAGGCGGCCTATTGCTATCGTATGGGGTAGCTCGCGTACAAAGCCCAAAGCTTCCTGAATGTAGAGCGCCAGAAAGGGGTTGCAAGTCATCATAGATTCAATTTCTACAGTAGTAGTAGACCAATCCATACTTTCCTAGTCCCCCATCGTCTAGTGCTATCATTTTGGGCATGGCTATGGTTCTCTCGGGCTCCAGACTGGTTTGGTCTCTCTGCGTACCTGAGGGGGTTTGCATGGAGGCCGATGTGCTTGGGAAGGCAGTTCTGCGATGGTGCTGGTCGACGAGCCCTGTTCGAGATGTTTCACTTGTCGTAGGACGCCCTCCACATCGTTAGGTCCTTCAACTCGGATGTAGTAATTGTGTGTATGGTAAATGGTCACTGTCGGGATCCTACAGCGTCGGCAGGCCCCGGAGAGGTCAAGATGGCGGCTGGCCCGCCCACACCGATAGCAGTGCATGTCTGCAATCACAGGGTGCTTGTTTTTGGACTTGGATGGCATGGCTAAAGTTGAAGATGTCGGGTGGGGATCGGCCTTGGGTGCGGCTGTCTGGCTGGTATGTATAAGAACATTTCACATCATTCAGTCACGCAGTGGGCGGGCGACCCAATTACGATATCAATGCAAGAGGCATTCTCCCGGATTTCACGGGCTGGGGAAGCACTCCGACTGCTCTATAAAGTATCGCCTTCAGACTCGCCAAATCGCAGCCGGCTGCAAATGGCCCTTAAAGTGAAGGAAGGCCTTGACTGCTCGTTGCTCAATAGCCTCCAAGGACACAAAGTTACCTACATTTTATACATATGAGCGACTGAAGTATAATCCTAAGACCCCAAAGCGTGCTTCCAGCGGGGTCATCCCAATCACAAGCGATCAGTCACCCGTTCTGGAACTCTTCGCTGGCCTTCAAGAAAGGGCGTCAAGCTAGAGTGCTCTATCCGAAGCAGAAGGCACTCTGTTTGCCTTTGAACCGGCCGTAGAGCAACTTCGCCCGGTTATAAATCTCTGTAAGTTGTCGGCCTCGATTTCCATTCCTCGTCTCGCCAGGCACTAGGTTTCAGAGAGCTAAGAGCTTAATACCTCTTATCGGCTCAGAGGGTAAGTCGGATCACCTGTGCTGGATCACCAACTCTAGCATCATTAAATTCGCTATGCTTTCCTTCTTTCGGATCACCGTAGATATTCAAATACCGTCCTTGCTATATTAAGGGATAAACATCCTTTCTTGCTAAGCCTTTCATATAGATAATGAGAATTTTATAATACTTAACGGACACCTATAGTCAGCAGGTTTCTTTGGTTTGGGACAATGGGAAAAATGTTCCTTTACTGGACCAAGCTCACTACTAGATAGTATAACTCATTGGATAAACTGGTACATGTTCTAGAGGATCTGCCGGCTACACTTATGAGCTCCATGACGGCTCTTGGTTCCCTCGAATATGTGGTAAGTCTTGTCAATCCCGTCCTTCATCCGTTGCAAAACCTGGGACTGAAGCTGATAGGTTCGGCCCGCTGGTCTATCGTACGACACTGACTGTACATGTGCCACTCGGTTGCGCTTCAATCGACAGTAAGATGGGATTCATTGTCTGGAGAGGGCTTGTCCATGGAGCCTCTGGTAGCCGCCATTGCCTTCCACGGGTGATTGACTGCAAGTATTCCTCACGCAATGCGTAGTTAACCCTCTTCAAACGCTTATTTTCCTCATATGCATGCTCAACTTGTTCCTTTACTCCCGTGTGTTCCTCTCTCAAATCGATAACCTCGAGGTATAGTCGTTCATTATCGAAGGCTAAGCCAGGAATTGACCTTTTTAATTCCTTTATCTCTATCCGTATGCTTAACTTTCTTTCACGTTCGCGTCTTCGACGATCTGCCTCCTTCTCCGCGCGTTCGCGTTTGCGCCTCTCCTTGGCCAGTTAGGGCATGCAATTGGCAACGTTCGGCAATAACTTACGTCCTTGCTTCTTATTCATCCAATTAGTACCATATCAGGTGAAAAAAGATGAAGTCAACTTACCCAGCGCTCATAATCGTATATCAATTCTTTATAGGCAGCGGGTAAGCCAGCTCGTTCCAACCTCAGGATGGAAACATCGCACACCTTTACCAGAGGGGGTAGGTTGGAGATACCACTTTTGCCAGGAGTACCTACCCCGCAGTACTGTGGGTCTTGCGGATGCTGGTCCTTTCCCTGACAGGCGGCGACTCACAAATGAGTTGCATCTCTTTCGAGATTTTAGAACACTTGCGGATTACTTTTTAACAGTACCCTATCTATAAACGGAGATAGGCAAGGCGGACTCCGTCGGAGATTAAGGCTTCTGGGAAATTAGCGATTAGGTCAAAGGATGTCGACGTACATGGATTGATACAGGAGATTCCACAAGAGGTAAGATTACGCTTAGTGTACCAGTCTGCTGGGACGCTCACTCCAAGACTGTTGTTAGCGCTCTAAACAATAGTAATGGTAATCACGTTACATTGCATACAAGCAGACTCGATGTCCCTACCCACACAAACCTTGAGCCTCGGTTTATTAACTGTGGTTACCCCGTAAGTATTGACAAAATGGCTTTCCGTTATATCGCGCACCTCTGTTTCTCTTGCCTGATGGAGAGTGCCTTCAAGTTATACGAGCGGCTATAGTTCGCGAAGAGTTCCACAATCCATATATCACCAGATCGTGGCTTTGTTGACCAACTGGCACCTCCAGGGGAGTCTTTCTCACAGCCAAAATTGATCTAGCAAAGTTGATTCGAACACCCCCCAGATTCGATGATTTTCTGGTGCTCGCCATGAACTGGCAATCTTAAATTGGGCACACTCAGCCCACGGAACTTCGAGATCTCCCCCTATTGTTTACGAGCTAGCATCTTTGTAAACTCCGGG
>JAPDER010000143.1:0-16938 GCA_027569225.1 Aspergillus panamensis | reverse complement strand
TTTATATTTTTTATATTTTTTATATTTTTTATATTTTTTATATTTTTTATATTTTTTATATTTTTTATATTTTTTATATTTTTTATATTTTTTATATTTTTTATATTTTTTATATTTTTTATATTTTGAAAATATTTCAGGTAATTAAACAAGTTATATATAATAATTAGTATTATTTTAATAATATATTAAATATTTTTTAGATATAATTTCTAGTTTTTATAATTATATTTTCAATAATTTAAATTCTAATATAAATATTTATTAAAAAGCTGTCTAAAAATCCTAATTGATTTTTTAGATTTTTTTATAGTACTTTAATTATATTATCTATCTAGTAAATAAATTTATCTCTATTATATATAAGATCTCTGGCTTACTATTATTAATATTATTTTTTAATATTAAAAATTTTTTTACCAAATATAAAGCCCTTTATCTAAATACTAAATTATTTATTAAATAAATTAAATTTCTAGTCTACTATTAAGAAATTACTATATATTTTATCTTAATCTAGCTTATTAATAGCTTTTTCAGGCCTATTTATTTGTTTATTTAATATTTTTTATTAATTAAATAAATTTTTTATAAGTATTTATATAAAAATCATTCTCTATTAATACTATTTTACTTTAATATTTTTATTTTTTTATTTACTATTATTATATTATAGTTATAAAATGTAATAAACCTACTAGTTTTTTTAAATTTAATTATTTTAATTTAGTTTTATTTATTTTCTAGCTTTTCTTTAATCTATAATTCTTTAATTAATAATTTAATTTATTACAGTTAAAACATAGTTTCTCCTGTTAGTACTATTCTTTTTTCTCTATTAAAAGTATTATATTAAGTTTGATTAATTTTGGTTTATAAAGATAATCATATTCTAGATTTTTTAATTATATAGATTTTATTTTATTAATTTTATATAATTTTTATTATTTATTAATATTTTTTTTACTAAATCATGCCATGCCATAATATATTTATTAGTTTTTTAATTTTTATGATTTATTTAAAATATAAAATATCTATTTTATTATAATTTTAATAATTTTTATTTCTAGTACAAAGATTATTTCTTTTAAATTTTATAATTAAGTTTATATTTATATTATAATATAAAATTAATATTATTCTATTTTAATTTTAATATAAATTATTAAAATTTAGAGTTATAAATAGTGTTATTTTTCTTTATTTAAAATTATTTAAAATATTAATTAGTATTTTTTATTATATTAAAATCTTCAAAAATATTGCTAAAATATTTTTTAAAAATACTATAATTTCTAAAAATTTATAGAGTATTTTCTATAGTTTTATTTTTTTTATTATTAAAAAATTTTTTATTTATTTTTTTAGAAAAAATTCAGATCATTTATATACAAGTCTTATTAAATAAATTAAAATAAAAATAATTTTATTAATATTACTTGAGAATTGATTCTAGTAGATATAAAGATAAATATTTATCTAGATAAAGAAATATTTTAATTTAAATTAACTGCTATTAAATAATTCTAGTAAATAAATTTTTAATTTTAATAATTTTTTTTTATTTTAAAAATAGTAATCTATTTTTATAACTAAAATATTATTTTTATAAGTTTTTTAATCGTTAGTAAGGCTAGTTTATTAAAAGTAAGTATTACTATAAATACTCTTCTAATATTATTATTTTAATTTAAATTTATTAATATTATATTATTTTTTTATAAATAATAATATTTTTAATTTAATTTAATTTAACTTATATTAACGAGTATTTAATTTATTATAAAATTAATTTTTTAACTAGTTTTTCTAATCCTAGAATCTCTATAAACTCTATAACTAGTTTAATATTAAAATAATTTAATTTTTTTTAAGTTATATATAATTATATTTAATTTTAATAAATTTTAATTTATTATATATTTTTAATTATTTTTAAAATTTTTCTATATCCTGATATAAATACTTATAGATAATAGTTTTTAATAAAATAAAATTATTTATTATCTATAAATAATAACTGTAATTATGGTTTAAATAAATTAATCTAGTAAAAATATAATTAAATAATAATTCAATATTAAATATAAAAAATTAAAAAATTAACTAGATATAAATAATGATATATATTTTTATATATTTTTTTATTTTTTATAATATATATTTAATAAATAAATAATATATAATATATTTAATTCTAGTTTTAATATTTATTATTTATATACTATTTTTATATTATCTATTTTAGTAATTATATAATATAAGATTTTATTTTATTTATCTAATTAATTATAAGGCTCTTATAGTGATGCCTAGTGTTGGCACTAAACCCTTGTTATTGGGTTTCCATAACAATTATATTTTATTTTTAAAATACAAACTAGTCTATTTTTTAAAATTACTCTAAAAATTATATTTTATAGTTATTCTTCACTATCCTCTCTTCCTAATTAATCACTGAATACCCTAAGATCTCCTAATCCTAGGAAGGATTGTTAGACCATATCTGACAGGTAGCCGTGGTTCCCGCCACATAAGTCAAACCTTCTCAAAAGTGCAATATCTAGATAGCTAACCAATTGCCTTTTCACACTGCATAATAACCGCATATGGGTCATCTTTTGCACCAGTGACCGGCCATACTGTAATTTTTAACTCAGATCCCGCTGGATAAGCTCTTGTAGCAGCATTACAAATATCTGCTACACGCAAAGCTTGTGAGTGGCTCCCACACTCCAAAACCACGAGCTTCGCCTGTAGTCTGGATAGTAGAGACACAATACGATGATAAAAAATGTCAGCCCGCTGGTCCAAAGTGGTACTCGTATCACTCGGTGGAACCAATGCAAGCGCCGGTTCAAAGATACGGACACTACGCGAGGTAGTACCATCGCGATAGTTGTCTGAGGATATATACGGCGGATTTGATATAAGAATGTCGCATGGAAGTGTAGGATTGGCGCAGCCGAAAGTCTCGCTCAGCAAATCTTTCAGTCCGGGGATTTGATTGTGATTACGATCCAGCACGTCTCCCTTTTGAAAGGAAACCTCCGATAGTGCACGCCTTGATAATAAGCCTTGACGAACATTGTACTCGATATTTTCTCTCGCTAGTCTGATAGCTGACCAGCTGATGTCAATACCAACAATGGACACATGCTGAAAATGAGGTGAAAGAAGCGAGTGCAGGAGTAGTGGTATACAGCCGGTACCCGTACATAGATCTATGATGCGCAAAGATTTCCGCGTTTCCTCCCCCTCCGGAACAGGTCGTCTGCTCTTGACACCGTTTAATACCAACTCGGCAGCGTGCAGGGTAATAGCTTCTGTCTCGTGTCTATATTCATGAATGCCGCGAATAAAATTAGCAGAACAGCCAACATTTCAAAATGCAAATTTAGCTGCTTGAGCTTATATACCTAGGAATCAACACGCCTTTTTTACATAGGATATTCAAGTTTCCGAAAGGCTGGTCTCCAAGTATATACTGAAGAGGCATCCCCGTTGACCGCATCCAGCACATCTTTTTTAAGAGGGTCCTCCATCCGAAGTAAGGATAAATTGATCTGGAAGTAGCTTTCGTTGGCTTTAGCTGAGTGGCCTGAAGGGCTCGTTCACGTAGCCATCGGAATTCATTTTGTGCTGAATCAAGAGAACGGCATTCCCTCAGAAGGATAGGAAGAAGGGGGTTTTCTTGGTGTGCCCGGACAATTGTGGAAGTGGAAATACGTGGCATCCTTTATCATATATGGATATAATGCACAGTCGTCCGGATCGTTTTATCTGCCCCAAGCATCTCATCTTCCTGGATTGTCTGAGGAGGAGTGCGGAACACAAATGCGGTTCTGTTGTTGAAAAACGCTTAGTATGCACCCCCACACTGACCTAACTTCTTTAAGGTAAACTAGTCTATTAATGATATAGGCTACGGCCTTTGTATAACAGTAATAATACTAATATTAATTGAGCCGGCTGATTACTTGCGATGGTCAATCACAATGTTCATTGAAATGAAACTCCCCAACAAATCTACTACATAATCCACGAAAGTTTATTATATATTAGCATAAATCAAACACTAAGTACATACCCCATTGCTGCGACGCCAAAAGCTAGGCTCTTTGGGACATGTGTTGGTCTTGCCGCTCCTGTACTTGTCGTTGATGGGACTTCAGTGAAGTTTGCACCTGTCGGGCCCCCGATTCTCGCCCCAGAGCCATCAGCTACGACTGATGTGACTGGGTGAGATACCCTCGTGGCTCCAGGAACAGGATCATTACCGGACCCAATTTCTAGGATATTATCCTCGGTTGAGTTAAATTGGGTGTTGGCAAGGGATATTTCGTGATTTTCCAGATCATACACGACATAAGCGCTCCGTAAGAATGTGTCGCCCAAAACTGCGGTGCTGTCTCCAGCTGGAACAATCCCAAATATACATGCGCGTGCGCCATTTTGAAACTGAAGGTCTCCCGCATCAATTATGAGTTCATCGATCCCAACCGTGATGGAAGGAGATGAGAACGTGAATGTTATATTGATGTTATCCTGGGCCAGACTGCACGGTGCGAATCCAGTTCCGCTTGATTGTTCATAAACAACCCCAACATCGCTATATATATTCTCCACAATGGTGTCCGGGAGATATGTTAGAGAGCTTCCGGAATCAAGAAGAACGGCCGCAGGAAGAGAGTTTGATGAGTAAGTGTGCGTACTGGATTCCGAGCCGAAGGACACCCCGGTAAGTGCCACAATAAACTCTGAGTATCCGCCGTTGACAGTTTGAATAGGTAGAGTTTGCAGATCACCGTGGTATTTTCCTGTGTTAACGCCCCCGAATAAGATCGATCCTGTGTTGGCGCCCAGGTCATTCAGCCACAGGCTATATGCATTGGACCTGATCAGGCCATTTCCAACGAGGGACCGAGGAAGGTTAGGATATGCGCCTTCACCGAATCGAGTTACTTGAACTTCGTTCGAGGTGTAGCCAATACCCAGTACACCTTCTGATGGTAGTGATATACTGGTCAGCTGAATGATGTGCTGTGCATTCTTTCCCATAGCGGAACATGTCGACTTACCAGACGAGCTGGATGAGTATCCAACACCAAATTGAAAACCTTCTATGGTCGAACCACCGATTCGAAGTTTGTCAGTCACGTAATCTCCGACAGCACCTGTTCCGTCTGCATACGAGATGTTAAAATCCGAAGAAACATATGCATATGTCGAGGATGAGTTCGGGTCATATGATCCGGATATACTGCAAGGATCCCTGGCAGACGAGCAGAGAGTCGAATTTGCTGCATTGCACCAAAGATCGCTACTCCCAGTATCTAGGATCATGCGCAAGCCCTGGCCAGGTGTGCCAAGAGTGATGTTACAGAAGTAGAGTGTTTGCTATCACTGAACTGTTAGACATGGGCCAATGGGTATCAAATGTTCCATTCACAGGCTCACCTCATTATCAAGTGCTTGTTCAACTGTTCTATCTCGCTTTCTTCTCACCCGGTCCCTCTCAACTGGATTGGAGATGTCACTGCGCTGGATATCTAATGCAACAACAGCAGGCACTTCTCTTTTATGGAGTGTCAATACCCCTCTTGTTTGTTGCAACAAAAGAAAACAAGCAAGTATGAAACCAACCACCCTGCACATTGTTTTAGATTTTGTTGGGTGGATACTTTCACAATTAACCCCACAGAGCCTGCTGCAAAAATTAATTATAAAACTATATTCCAATCAAGATTTTGAGTTAGCCAAGAATATATAAAGGTATAAATATATATCCAAGTCTGAAAATTATTAAATCTGGAACTGCTTCATAAGTATAATCTCAGTTAAAGAAAAAAAGACATGGTGAATCCTTTTATATTACATTTAAACGACATGCCGATTCACCCAGCTGTAATGAATCCACTTCTCTGGAATACCTGGATGGCGGCGTTCAATCCAATGGTTCAATGCATTGACTTTGTTGCTGGCGTCATCACTGTTGCTAGTGTATGCTTGTTCTTGGTCCCACTGTAGGAGCATAGTATGACGTCTACTAGTAGTACCTTTGATGTGTATTGTTACCATTGTACGAGGTATAAACCATGATAGAAAAATTCCAAATCTGTCGAGATAAATCTAGTATCATGTTGTTCAAGCAATGTTTCTTCGAGATATGAGAACTGAAGACGCCCATCTTCTCTGGAGGCTGAAACTTTGCTGATGTGTGCAACCTACGTAATCCTTCGGGCCAGCCGGAAGCTCTGGTGTGTTGCTTCATTGAATTTATCTCCCGGCTCTAGATCGAGCACATCGTAGGCAGCAGTTTTATTCAATCAACCAATCATAACTACCTGTAAAGTATAGGTACTGTGGTGACTCTTGATGGGAAAGCGCGGTAGATTATATCATGTGACTAGTGGGCTGTTTTTGTCTTCCACTATAGCTAGTTCCTTGTTATTAATAATATAACCTATTCTATTATTATTAGTGTGTATATTAATTTATAAGTATAGTTATTATTTTTTAATAATCTTTATTATAATAATTTAGAGTAAGTCTATAAATAGACTAATAATATTTAAAAATTATAAATTATAAATTTATATCTATATTCTTTTATATTATAGTATAATTAGTTCTAGTGCTGTAGCATAGTAATCTAAAGATTATTTTCTCTTTATAAAAAACTAGAATAAATAATTAAATAAATAATAGTAAAAATCTTATAAAAATTATTATATTATTTAAATATTAAATGTAGATATTAAGAATTATATTTATATTTTTAGTAATAATTACAAGCTAATCTATAAATTATAGAAAATAAATAGATAGAGATGCCTGCTTTTATAAGAAATAAAAATTAAAAAAATATTAAATCATGACTTTTAAATAGAAATAGTTATAAAGCTATAATTAAGCTATAATTAAGCTATAATATTAATAAGTTAAATAAAGTGATTAAAATTATTCTCACAATCTAAACTATTAAATTAATAACCTTTTGTTATCGTTCTATTCCTATGTACAAACCTGGAACTATATCTTGATAGAATCCTTAATAAATAAAGTAATATTCCAGGCAGTGAGGACCACAAGAAAAACTTTAAAACCACTTTTTTTATTTTATAGTTTTTTAGCAATTTCTTTATATATATATATATAATATTAAAAATTATTTATAAAAAAAATATATATATAGAGTTTTATTTCTAGAGAGAATAAAATTATTAATTATAAGCTAAGCTAGCTACTATATAAGAATCTTAATAAATAATATATAATATAATTCTTGTTTTATTAATTAAATAAATAATTTTTATTTTTACTAGTAATAATTAATCTAGGTCATGTTATCTAGACATGAAATTTTTATTAAAAATATTTTTAAAAAATATTTTTTATTTTAAATAAATTTTTATATAAAATCTATAATTAATTCAATTTATTAAATAACTAAAAAAGTCTATTATATTTATAATTAATTTTAAGAAAAAGCTAGCTAGAGAATATTATTCTAATTAATTTTCTAATAAGCTTAATCCACCCCTATATATTAGAAAAAGTTCTTTAATATCCTGGATAAAGCTTTTAAAAATCTAAAAGTTTTTATTTAAATTAATATTATAAAATAAAAAAAATTAGAAAAGTTTTTAAATAAATTTAATAAAATTATACTAGATATAAAAGATATTAACTAGAGTAACATGTAAAAAAAAGACTATTAAATATAGTTATTATTTAATAACTTTTATAAGAAATAATTAGAATTATTTAAAAAAATTTATATAATAAATATTATAATTAGCTAAAATAAATAAATTATAATATAAAAAATAAATTAAATAAAAAAAATCTTTTATATAAATTAACTATTTATTGAAAAAAATACTTAAATCAGAATAAAATCTTATTCTATTTATTAAAACTAGATACACTAGAAGCCTGCAGGAGCCTAGATAATTATTTTTTTTAAAAAAAAATTACTAGATTATATATAAAAACTTAAAAAAAAAATAATATAAATAAACTAGAAAACTAAAAAAAAATCTTAAAAAAAAAGCCTAGAAATAATAGAGGAATAAAAAGTACTAGATATAAAAGTATAAATATCTAGCTTTTAAATTTTTCTAGCAAGTAACTATTATAGCTAGAAAAAAAAATTTATAATTATATTAAAAAAAACTAGAAAAAAAATAAATCCTGTATAAAATTATATATAGAAAATAAAAGATAATTATTAAAATAAAAATTAATTAAATATTATTTATAATTAATATAAAATTTTAAAAAACTTTTTATTATTTATTTTATATTTTATTATTAACCAGATTATAGTAATCTATATAGTAATAACTATTAGATATTTATTGTATAAAATAATAAATAAATTATTTATATAGTAAACTAAATACTTATTATATTTATTTTATTTAAAAAAATTAAAAAAAAACTAGAAAACTCTAGAATACTAGATAAGATTATATAAATTTAACTAGATATTAAGATTTATTAAAAAAAGTATATTTCTATATTTTATCTAACTAACTAGGCTATAATCTAATATTAAAGATATTATAGATTAACTATAATAATAATAGACTAGAAAAAAATTATTGTTATATATAATTAATACTAGACTTTAAAATAAAATATACTATATTTTATTTGTTCTAGATTTTATATAAATATCTGCATGAGTAATACAGGGATTTATAAAAAAAATTAAAAAAAATTAATTATCTTTATATAAGCCTGCTAGAACACTAAAAGAAATTTAAAGATTTTTTTAAATCTAAAAAAAACTAGAGAGCTTTTTTTTTACTATAAAAAAATTAATTATAAAATAAAGCTTATATAGCAAGAAAAAAAATTTTAAAATTCTTTAGAAAATTTTTTATTCTATATTTAGAGAAAAGCTAGTAATACTAAAAAAAAACTTATTAATTTATTATAAAAATTTTTATTTATATAAACTATTTTTCCATAGCAGTACTTGTTTTATTTATATAAAAATCTAATAATAGAGTTTATTTTTGTATTAATTATTTATCAGAGAATCAGGCAGCTATTAGCTAATGAATTAGCTATATCACAGTTAGCATATTATAACTATAAATATAAAATATTCTAATTAAGTATAGTACTATATAGCTACATTACTATAATATCAAGAAAATATAGCTTTAGTAATTATAGTAAAAAAATATAGATAATATAAAAAAAATAGTTAATGTAATAGAATAATATAATAGCTATAATAGAATATAAATATATAAATATAATTTTTATTATATTTTAGTTAATTTTACTATACTTTATTTTTGGAATATAAAATAGTCTATTTTTTAGTATATTATTTTTATTATATTTATTTTTTCTTTTTATCACTAAATATCCTAAAATCTTTAATTCTAGAAAGAACTAATAGACCTTATCTAATAATAAAGTATTTAAAGATTAAAAGAAATAAATATAATACTTATTATTAATATAGAAAATAATACTAAACTTATTATTAAAATAACTATTATCTCTGCAAGTGAAAATAAAAAATTAATTAATTTTAAAAAAATTAACTAGCTTGAAAATACTGTTAATTATCTGTTTAATTAAGTTAACTAAATATAGAAATTTAAAAAAAATTAAAATAAATAAAATTAAAAATTTTAAAGATAAATGCTCTATTTTTAGAAAATATTTAATTTTTATAAATATATATATTTATATTAATAATTTTAAAAATATAGACAAAATAAATAAAGTTATATTTACTAGAATCTATCTCAAGAAAGAAGTATTTAACTAGTTTAAATTCTATATAAAAGATGATTAGGAAAATGAAATAAATAATAAATAAATAATAAATAAAAAAAAATTAATAAAATTTTTAATAATTATAAAAATTATAAAAATTTTAAAAAACAGATTACCAAAGCCTTCAGGGACTCTGATGCTAAAAAAACTACTAAATAATAAATATATACTTTATATTAAGAATATAAGATAAATATTAAAAAACTTATATTAAATTTTTATTAAATTATATTAAATCTTAATTAAAAAAACAAAGCTTTAAAATTTTAATATTATTAGATTTTGAAATCTAAAATTAAAAATATAATAATATATATACTCAAGAAATCTGAAATTCTAGATAAAATAGTTAATATTATATCTAGAATTAAAAACTACCTTGTTAAATAATACTATAAAAAATAATAATAGAACTAGATTAAAAATAAATAAAAAAATAAAAAATACTAGAAAAATTAAAACAGAGATATTAAAAAATAACTAAATATTACTATTAACTAGAGTTAGAACTAGAGTAATAATAATAATAAAAAATTTTAATAAAAAATATTACAAGTATAAAAAACCAGGGTATATTATAAAATATTATTAATTAAAACTAAATAATTCCAGACTAGCCATCTAGCATTTATATATATATATACTATTTTTTTAATAATTATTATTATAAAAAAAGTGTGTAAATATAAATATAATAAACTAAAAAATAAAAAATAATCCAGGAATAAATGTAATAAAATAGTAAATATAATTAAAAATAATATTAATTAATAAAATAGCAAGAAAAAATTACTATAATAAAAATAGATATTTAAAAATATTATTAATAACTATACAAATAAAAACAGTAAAATTAATCTATATAAATAAAATAAAAATATTAAAAATACTAAAAATATATATAACCTTGCCCTGTAAATATATAACCTAAATAATAATAATAAAATATTTTAAAAAATATTTTATAGATTTAATAAAGAGATTAAAATTAATTAAAAATAATAAGTAGTTATATTATATTAAAAGTCTTACTAAATAAGAAAATTAATGTAAAACATGTAATAAGATCTCTAGTCTAGTTAAAGAAACACAGCACTAATGTTAAGGCCACGCCTAGGCACGTGAGACCCTAAACTAACCAAAAAGGCCATTATGATTACTTCTTAGAGTATTAGCCTAATACTCTAAGAGGTAGTCATGCCTAGGAACCTACTTCCATGTTCTACTAGCAATAAGCAACATATTAGGACTATAGTCCTAACAACTAACTAGTATTTTAAAATACTAAAAAAATAGTAATAGATTAATATTTAGACTATAAAATATAAATTAAAGAAAATTATAAAATTAAATTATAAAAAAAAATAAATCTTGCACCTGTACACTAGTTTTTATAGTTTATTAAAAAAAATTAAAAAAATATAGCAAATCTATATTATAAAATATAAAAAATATTAAAAATAAATATTTTATAAATACCTAGAAGATGAAAAAGTTAATATTTATTTAATTAAAAAATACTAATAAATATTAATATTCCAAAAATATAGTTTTATAATAAATAAATTAAGTATACTAGAAAATATTTATACTATTACTATCTAGCACTAAAAGAAAATAATTATTAAATAATTAACTAAAGTTTATGCTATAACAATAAATGCTAAATATATGTATAAAAAAATGCTTTTTTTAGTATTTACAGGCTCTAAATATTTTATAATATTTAAATTATAATTACTCTCTTAATAAAGCAGAATATAATTATGTTAAAATATAAATAAAATATTTTTATTATAATATAATATTAAAAAAAAACTACAAGATAATGAACTATATATTATATTAAAAAAACTAACTTTAATAACATGAATAGAATAAATATTTTAAAAAAACTTAAAAATATTATTATATCTATTAAAATAGAATATAATTATATACTGCTAATAGTAGCAAGACTTTAATTATTGTTATTATTTAGATTAATAAATATAATATATAAATCTTACTAGACTCAGGAGTATTAAACAAGTTTATAAAAATTAATTATATAAAAAAATATAGAATTATAAATAAACTAACTAGAAAAATTAAAAAAAATTTTTAGATTTAATAAAAAACTCATGTATTAAAAACTAAAAATATATACTAAAATAATTTTTGTTATATTAGAATAATATACTAAAAAAATTAAATTTAAGATTATACTAATATAAAAATAACTATATAATATAGTTATTAAAAAAAATTAATTAAAATAATATAATTCAAGAATTAACTAAATAACAGGAGAAATTAAAATATAAAATTTTTTTTTAATTAAATAATAAAAAAAATTAGAATCTAGAAAAAATTAATAAAAAAAATAAAATATTAATAAATATTAAAATAGAACAAGTTAATTAAATATTAAAAAAATTAAATAAACTAACAAGATAAATAAAATCTAAAAAATTTTATAAAAATTTTATAGTAATTACTAGAAAAATATTACAAGTTTATAGAATTATTTACAAGATCCTATTATTAACTACTAGAACATTCTAATAAATATCAAGCACAAGTATTATTAATAAGTAAAAAAAAGTTACTATAAATTAAATAAAAACAGAAATTACAAGATAAACTATAATTAAAAAAAATTTATTTAAAAATTTAAACAAGCAGGATTTATTCAAAAAAAAATAAACATAAATCTTATATTATTTAATATTTTTACTAAAAAAATAGTAAGTAAAAATAATTATTAACTATTAAATAATTTATAAAATAATTATTAATAATATAAACAAGATATTATATATAAAATAAAAACAAGATTTACTACTTAGTGCACAGATCCTAATAATTTTTAATTTTAAATAAAGTTATTTTAATCTTTTTATAGCTAAAAAATATCAAGAAAATAGGATTTTTAATTAATATAAGACTATATAAATAGGTTATAGTACCTATAAAATTAAAATAACTATCTATTAAATTTACAAGATATATAATATATATACTAGAAAAATATCTAAATAATTTTATTACTCTCTATTTTAATAATATTATTATATTTTTAAGAAATAAAAATAAAGTATAAAATATATATTAAAAAAATTATGGAAAAATTTATAAAAGCAAAATTAAATTTAAATATTAAAAAATATAAATTTAACATGACTGAAGTTAAATACTTAAAAATAATATTTATGATAAAAAAACTAAGAACTTCAAAGAAAAGAATTATTAAAATATTTAAATAGCTAACACTAACAGAATTAAAAAAAATATAAGAATTTCTAGAATTTATAGAATATATTTAAACATTTTTTATAAATTATTTTTAAACTATAATCTTAATAATTAAACTACTATAAAAAATAAGTTTTTTATATAGAATAATAAGTAAAATCAAGTTTTTAATAAGATTAAAAAACTAGTAATAAAAAAATTAATTATTAATATTTTAATCTCAAGCTATAAAATTTAATAAAGACTAATATATCTAGAGAAGTAACTAGATTAATTTTTAAATAAATTAAAAAAAATCAAAAAATAAAGAATTATTATCTTTCACTTAAAAAAATAAAGTAAGTAAAATAAAATTATAATATATATAATTAAAAAATACTTATAATTATTAAAAAATTTAAAAAAATAAAAATATTATCTCCAAGAAGCAAAGCACGAAATAATTATTTAAATAGATTATAAAAGTTTAATATATTTCATGATAACTAAAAAGCTTAAAAAATAATAAATTAAATAAGCTTAAAAATTATCAAGATTTAAGTTTTAAATTAAATATATTAATAGAAAAAAGAATATTGCTGCAGATATGCTTAGCTAAAAATCTAATTATATAATAAATATTAAAAATTTTAAAATAAATATACTAAAAAAAAATGAAAATAGTTTATAATTTAATTAAAACATATAACTTGCAATAGTAATTATAATTAATAATTATAAATTTACTAAAAAAATAATAAAAAATAATAAAAAAATAATAAAAAAATAATAAAAAAATAAAAAACTATAAATCTAGAGATTCCACACAGAATATCAAGAAAAATAAAATAAAATATTTTTATGAAATAGATTAATTATAATATCTTAAAATAAATATACTAAAAAAAAATAAAAATAGTTTATAATTTAATTAAAACATATAACTTGCAATAGTAATTATAATTAATAATTATAAATTTACTAAAAAAATTAAAAAAAATAATAAAAAAATAATAAAAAAATAAAAAACTATAAATCTAGAGATTCCACACAGAATATCAAGAAAAATAAAATAAAATATTTTTATGAAATAGATTAATTATAATATCTTAAAATATAGGAATAAAAGTAATTTAATAATATTATAATTCACTAATTAAAAGATATCAAGAAATTAAATAAATAATTAAAAAAAATTTCAAAAATATATTTTTTTTCATGAATACATGAACAAGTTACTAATTATATTACTAGATATAAAAACTATAATTAAAATAAACTATTATAATATTAATCTTATAAAAATATATATATAAAAAAGATATTAGAAATATTATAGAAAAGTATTACTGCAGATTTTATTCAAGAATGATTATTATTTAAAAATCTAGTAATAGAAATCACATATATTAAAGTATTAGTAACTGTTAATAAATTAATAAAGTATATAATTATTTAACTAGTATTTAAGAATATTAATATATTATAACTAGCACTTTTAATATTACAAGAAATATTTATTTACACAGGATTATTAAAAATAATTATATTTAATTAAAACAAGTTATTTATATTATAATTTTAGGAAATAATTATAAAAGTATATAAAATTATATAATAATTATTTACTATAAATTATTAATAAACTAATAAATAGATAGAAAAAATAATTTAGATAATTAAATAGTATCTATAATATTATTTTAATTAAAATTAAAATAATTAAATTAAATTAATATTAATAGCATAACATGTAATAAATAATATAAAAAATATAATAATAGATATTATATTTTACTATATAAACCTAGAATAATAATCAAGAATAGATTAAAAAATTCTTTTAATAAATATTTTAATATAAATAGCATATCTCTAAGTTCTATACCAGACAATTACTAAAGATATTAAATAGGCAGAAAAAAAATAGAGTTTATCTTCTATAAAAAATTAAAAATAATAAAAAATTTAATATCTAAAGTAGATAATCAAGCAATAAACTAGACACCTTGAAATATGGATTATTTAAAATTAATAAAAAATTTGTTAATAATAATTATTACTTAAAACTATTAAAAAACATGCAAGTTTACCCAATATTTTATATTTTATTACTTGAACTAATACTAAACAAAAAAAATACTAATAATAAAATAATTAATAGTAAAAATAAATATAAAGTCAAAAAGATTCTAGACTAAAAGTCAGAAAAAAAATAAATCTATTATTTTATTAAATAGATAGAATACTCATTAAAAAATAATATATAGAAATCTATTTAAAATTTAAACTATTATAAAAAGATTCTAGAATACCAGCAATAAATTAATTAAAAAATTAAAAATTAAAAACTAAAAAATTAAGATCAGGCAAAAAAAAGACCATAGTAACCTGGCCAGTAGAAAAATCAGAGAATAATAATATAGCTAAATACTTCATGTTTATTTTTTTTTTCTCTTTTTTTTTATTTTTACTTTTTTTTTTTAATTTTTCTAGATTTTTAATTTCTTTTATATCACGAGCAATAAAGTCACCAGCCTGTTTTTAAAGAAGTTTCTACTGTTTATATAAATAATAAATTCTAGATAAAATAAGCTTTATCTCTTTCTCTGTTTTATTTTTATCACTCTAAAATCTAATTTATATCAATACTAAATAATTTTATACTATATTTAAAAAAATTTTTATTTTAATATATTTTTAATCACCTGCATGAATGCACTTGCTATAATAATTTAAATTTTTTAATTTAATATAAGAATAATTAGTTTTCTTATAAAATAAATATAAAAGCACTATAATAAAACTATTTACTTTAACTTTTTTTAAAAAGCTTATTCTTTTAAATATTAGACTTGAATATTATAATGATTAGTATATAGTCTTAAAAAAATAATAAAAAAAATATTTATCTCTATACACATCCAGGGAATAGCATGATACTTATTTCTTTAAGAATAAAGAATATAAAGAAGAAAGATTGTTAGAGAATGAGGCAGCTATTAGTCAATAAATTAGCTATATTATAGTTAGCATAATATAACTATAAATATAAAATATTCTAACTAATTATAGTAATATAACTATATTAATATAATATTAAGGAAATACAGCCATAGTAGATATAATAAAATAATATAGATAATATAAAAAAAGCATAGTTAATATAGTAAAATAATATAACAGTTATAACAAGACACAAGTATATAAATATAGTTATTACCAGATCTTAGTTAGTTCTACCATGCTTTATCTTTAAAATATAAACTAGTCTATTTTTTAGTATACTTTTATTGCATTTATACCCTTTCTTTTAATCACTGAATATCCTAAGATCTCTAATCCTAGGAAGGACTGATAGACCTTATCTGACAGTTAGTTAAAATAAACTAGTTATAATACTTTTAATGAAATTAAATATAGATCTTAAAAAACTTTTTATAGTATAATATTTAGTAAGGCTTTTAATTTTTTTTTAAAAAAAATATTAGCTTATTTTATAATCCCAGAATTATTATAATTATATAAAAATCTCTAGAGATATTATTAATCTATATATAATATATAGCAAGCTTGTTTTATATATAATTAAATATTAATTTTATTATTTTTTTTGACTAATTTTTTTATAATTAGGCTTGTACCTTGTTAATATAAGTAAATAAAATATTATAAATACTAAATATATTATAAACAGTAATATTTGTTATTATCAAGAGAGATAAAATAAATTTAAAAAAAAGAATAAATAATTATAAATAAATAATCAATTTATTTTTATTTATTTTTATTTATTTTTATTTATTTTTATTTATTTTTATTTATTTTTATTTATTTTTATTTATTTTTATTTATTTTTATTTATTTTTATTTATTTTTATTTATTTTTATTTATTTTTATTTATT